>KV749111.1:935-13981 GCA_001692915.1 Glonium stellatum
CTCCCCAGACGCCGTAATTCTCCATGACACAACTCTTCAGTTCCTCGTCGAGCCATTCGACGCTGCCGGCTGAGAAGCGGACTTTCTCCGGCCTCCCTCTGTCGTCAAACAAGCAAGTCAATGGCTCCAACAGCCAGGTCTCGCAGAAGATCAAGAACTTCTTTCGCATAAATAGTCTAGGGAGCAACGATAGCAAGGAGAGCAAGCACTCCAACGATGGGGCTTCGACGCCGAAATCCGAATCAAAGTCGAGTTTCCGTCAATCACGATTCTTGCCACACATCACCAGAAATCGCTCGACAACTGTTGCGAGCGAAGGTAATCCACTAGATGAAGGCATGTCCCCAACAGCTCATGCAAACCCCTATTTCATCCATCAGGGCCCACCGGCCTTGAGGCATCACAATGAGGGTAGTGTACCGCCCTCCCCGCCGGACACCCCACCTATACCCACAACAAAGGTAGAAGCAGTAAGTGGAGCCAACGACCAGGCCACTACGGCTGGCAAGGAGGAGCTTGCGCGGAAACTTCGTCGCGTGGCGTCTGCTCCCAACGCGCAAGGTCTTTTTGCTAGCAGTAAATCTAACGAGAGGCCACAAACAGCGGAACTTGGCAAAGAACCTTTGGTGCAACATGCGAACTCCTCGACTTTAAGCATGGTCGAACCTGCTCCTTCCTCCCAACACCTCGTACCTGTAGCACCACAAAACGGCGTACCATCTCCCGGTCAAATTCGTAATGCAGTGGCCTTTAGGAGAACGTATAGTTCAAATTCGATAAAGGTGCGGAATGTAGAAGTTGGCCCAGGAAGTTTCGACAAAATCAAATTGATTGGCAAGGGTGATGTTGGGAAAGTATACTTGGTCAGGGAAAAGAAGTCGAGCAGACTATATGCTATGAAGGGTATGACATTCAATTTTGGCATCAGGATGTTGGCACTAACACCGTCCAGTTCTAAGTAAAAAGGAAATGATCAAACGGAACAAAATTAAGCGCGCATTGGCCGAACAAGAAATTCTAGCTACTAGCAATCACCCGTTTATCGTCACGCTTTACCACTCCTTCCAATCCGAAGACCATCTATATCTATGCATGGAATACTGCAGTGGTGGGGAGTTCTTCAGAGGTAAGGTTTCTGGCAAAATTAGGATTCAAGGAATCTGACAGTCATAGCTCTTCAAACACGGCCGAACAAGTGCGTGGATGAAGATGCTGCTCGATTCTATGCAGCCGAAGTAACAGCTGCCCTGGAGTACCTCCACCTCATGGGCTTCATTTATAGAGACTTGAAACCAGAGAGTAAGTTGCTTGATAATTTCTGTTCTGATAACTGTTGACATGCTCAGACATACTACTGCATCAATCGGGACATATTATGTTGTCAGATTTCGATCTTTCTAAGCAGTCGGATCCAGGAGGTCGACCAACCATGATAGTGGGTCGAAACGGAGCATCGTCCAACAGTTTACCTACTATCGACACAAAGTCTTGCATCGCAAACTTCAGGACAAATTCTTTCGTGGGAACAGAGGAATACATTGCGCCAGAGGTCATCAAAGGTTGCGGGCATACGAGCGCAGTAGACTGGTGGACGCTGGGTATCTTGATTTATGAGATGCTGTATGGGACGACACCATTTAAGGGCAAAAACAGAAACGCAACATTTGCCAATATCCTGCGGGACGATGTGCCATTCCCAGAAGGGTCTGGGGTACCTTCAGTATCTAAGTGAGTGTTATCTGCAGCTGGCGTTATTGTATACACAAGCTAACAATACCAAGCCTTTGCAAGTCCCTCATTCGCAAACTTCTGATAAAGGACGAACTGCGTCGTCTCGGCTCGCGGGCCGGCGCCTCAGATGTCAAAACCCACCCTTTCTTCCGCACGACACAGTGGGCGCTATTACGGCATATGAAACCCCCAATGATACCACATCAAGGCCGTGGTATTGATACTGTCAACTTCCGTAACGTGAAGGAGAGTCAGAGCGTGGATATTAGCGCTGCGAAGGCGAAGGGCGTGCCCTTGGACTCAGGTCTTGCAACCCCAATGGGCGAGGTTGCCGATCCGTTCGAGGATTTCAATAGCGTTACGCTACATCACGATGGTGACGATATACACGAGGATACGGATCACGAACTTGAGTTATCGGCCACTAACTCCCATCGGTAAAAATGGCCATGGAGAAGAACAGAAACCATAAGTCCTGGTGGACAGAAAGAGGAAAACAAAAGGACTGTGTCGTATCGCGTTTTCTTGTGCTGGAGGTATTCTCCTGCTCCACTCATTTGCGTAGACGGGCTGTGTGGTGTTTTTTTATTCTTATTTTTGAGTTCACAAGCATGGGGTACCGGGCTGTAAAGCATTACCTTTCTGAAGAGCCGTTTTTCATTCGGCGTGGAGCTTTTCCGTGTGCAAATATTTCTCATTGGCGTATCGGGCGTGCCTACAGGTTTCGGCTGGTTGGCACCTCTTATTTTCTACTCCTTTTTTCCAACGCTATTTTTGCAAAAATCGGGGCGAGTCAGTTTCAATGAGATAATTTCAAGTTCAGATTTGCATCAGCTTGACTGCACTGAACGTAGTATCACACAAAATTTTTGCCAGGACCGTGCTACCATCATCACTCAAAATCGCGTTTTCATATTCTAGGCTATGTAACCAATGCTAACTAGTCATATCAGCACCATATTGAGAGAGTTTACATTGGTATTCCGCTGTGGCGAAATAAATGCAGATCTGCATTATCAAGAGTAAGGTCAGGGCTACAGTAGAAGCCATCACTGTAGTGAAGACATTAATTCCCTCTAATATTATATTTGTGCATTACTACACAAACAGAAAAAAAAATTGGTTCTCAAGCTCGCCTTAAACAGAACTCTTATCATTCTCAGAAAGCTCAGGCCAGGCCTTTTCTATTAATTTCCCGAAGACGTACTGTAGGAACACGTAGGGGACCACTAAGTCTAGCTCGGCCTGATACTTGGCGAGAAGGTCTGTATTCCTATGCTCTTAAGAACGGCGACATCCGGATACATGGGGTTCGGAATACTGGGCTGGTAGACGGAGAGCTTCAATCTCATTTGAGCCATATTTAGCTGGCTACAATGCTATCTTGACGCACTCGCGCAGTCCTCCCGCCCCGGTAGCTTTCTTTTATGACGCTTGATAAAGCCACAACGTCGTTGATACTTAGGATATCATGCTATGGCGCCATTTTAGAGTTTTAGCAGCAACTGTAGTGCTGATAGAAGCGTAATAGAAGGGAGTACAGTCACAAAAGAATGATTACTAAAATCAATAACACATAATAGAAACCCCTACGTGCAACTCGCCTTCTATCATGTGGGCTTAACAAAGCCGATATCTATCAAGGTATCTGAAAAAATTGATATCCGACATCATTACGACCGTTTGAATCTTAACTTGCCACGCAAACATAATCTAGAATAAAGAATTCCTATTCCGAATGTGGATGAGTTTGGCTACTCCATTCACGACAGTGAGATACTCCTGACAATAGCAGGTAGGTACACACGCACACACGTCCCTACGTCAATGTTTCGCCAAGCCTATGTCGCGTTTACCACCCCACGTCTTCAAGAAAGTGCGTTTGCATTTAACTTACATCAACACAACACAGTTTCACACATTGATCAGGGATTGAGGTTTCATACACGAGGATCTAGCCTGAAGACAATTCGATCCTATCATTGATCTAGCCAATAGCTCAATCAACCAATCCCCTGATTCACTTCCACAACACCCGCAAACAGTCTCCCGCCCCACCAGCAGAGGCAGAAAACAATGTCTACGACACCTGCACCTGCCGACCCAGCACTCAATACCAGCCAAACATCTGTCTCACCCGCCGAAACTCTCACACCGCTAGAGCAAGAAGTGCTAGATGAATATGCGCGCCTTCTTGGGAACTTGAATAATGTTTGTAACGCGTTTTAATCCTACTTTCCCACTATTGCACTGTTGCATGATATCCATACCGGCTTTTGTCTTAAAATTTTCTACCCTTACTTCAACCATCAGACTTCCAGCTAGCAGTCACTAATCAGCGTGACAGATGTCCACTATTCTCGCTGAACTGTCCGTAAATCCTAGTGCTGAAATCCTAGACGCGCTGAGAGGATTAGAACGCAAGACAAGCCTAGTATTCACACTACTAAAGGCGAGCGTTTACAGCATTGTACTACAACAGCAGATATTTGGAGAGGAGGGCGCGGATGGAGGGAGTGTATCTAGAGAGCATTCGTGATATTCGTGTATGTGAAATAGGCTTGTGGAGAACGGCGTTAGGCGAGATTTCGAGGTTCGGAATTGGTGATACCCTTTCATGGAGTTAGGGATAGCGAATGGCGGGAAACCTTGATACAGGATCTTTCATTGTTTTTTTGAAAAGTTAGGAGACAGGAGGCTTTGGAATGGAATATCTACAATCCAATATGCTACAGTCCCGGCCTATATGCGCCTATACGATGCGGATATAGTATAAAGTGCATATCCCCCGATGCATTCACGCCAAACGCTTTTTATCATACAAATCTCGAAGATCTAATTCGCGGACCGACCATAGTATACTTTTCTTACGTCTACTAGCTTCTTTCCCCGTGCACGAGCAATATCTTCTGGTAGTTTCTGGTTTATGAGAGCTTGCCAGACGGCTTTTACAGTATTCATTTTATTCCGCGAGACGGGAACGCGGGCTGCGAGATCCTGAATACCGGCTGCACGAGCCATTTCAAAAATAAGGCTCTGAACGCGGAGACCGAACCCTATTAAATTAGTTAGATCAATTTGACATATTCGAATGTAGTAGGCTATATTTACTCACCAGGAGGCCTGGAGCTCAATTGAACCCTCACAGATCCTACTCTACCCTCCACTTCTCCGTAGATAGTTCGCCCCTCATAGCGCGGAATAGGTTTCATATTCCGGATAGCTAGAATCCTGGCTTTCCTCATTGCCTCCTCCGGTTCCGTAGATTTGCCTTCTCCAACACCCAGTAATCCGTTCATGTTCCCAGCAATCGTCAAATAGTACATGGAACGAATCTTACCCATACGTGTCTGGTTCGTCACATTATGGGCTACCAGGGTCTTAGTCCTGATAGCGTTCACCCGCTCCTTTGGCCAGCCCAATTGCAGCAGCAGCTGAGTCATGCGGGGATCTACCTCCTCCTGTTGCTCCGAAGTCACTGTTGCTCGTACAGCTCTAGAGTCTATCCGCGGCAATTCCGGCATTATAACTGAGTACCTAGGATCTGCCAACGCTCGCGTAGCCTCTTCGCTATCGGAAATGTAAGATGTGCGAGGGTCTAGGTAGGCCTGCATAGTCGCAGCATCGATAGCGCCATCCAGATCCGCCTGATCGTATTCATCAGGGTTTTCTGGCAGACCATCCGGGTAGAGCTTAGCCATCTGCTCGTTCACAATCTGCTCTATAGCGGTTTCTTGCTCATAGAAGGTTGTTTCACGAAACTTGCCATTGCCGGGCACCTTGTGGATCTTTTCCGGGTGGTCAAGGATGGGGTCGACTTGCGCCAGGTCATCTTTGTACGGCATCCGCCATGGGTCCGTTCGCTCTTGCCCTTGCGTAACAAGATCGCGCGGATCAATGGTCGCCTCAGCGGCTTTGATAGCTGCGAGCTGCGAAGCCGTGTATTTCTTAGCCAGCAGCGCTTCTTCGTCCGGCTTGTAGGCTGGATATCTTTCTGAGGCGTGTTTGTCGGTTAAATTGAGGTCTTCGGCCTTGATGTTGGGGTATTGGGGCCGTCGCCGCGCATTACGACATGGCGTCGTGTGGAAAGGTCGGAGGTGGTGCGAGGAAGATTTAGGGAGGCGGCTCGGCTTGGAGAAGAGGCATCTTGCGGGGCGGCAGACGCTCATTATGGCGTCGGTATGCCCTCAGTCTCCCAGGTTGAGGGTGAATTGAACGGTCTAGGCTGTTCAATTGAGCTAGTAGTTGAGGTCGCTACTCGATGTTCTCGGTGAAGATAGAAAATTAAGGTTTTGAGCCGCATCGACTTTCATTCGGGTTTTTCCGCCAGTCAACCTTTCCTCATTTTCATGTTTTCAAATCCTCTTACCCGCTCACTCCGGACGCTCTTAACGGCTGGACGGACAGTTCAGGCCGTGAGACTCAGCATGACCTCATCTGCTGTAAACGTTGGACCGATCGAAAGCAATGGGGCAAAAAAGAGGTCCAGTGATAGTCGAAGCTCTTACAGGTTCAAAAATAAAAAGCAAAAGAGTAACCAGGCACTTCAGAGCACCGGATCAAATGAGGAAGTGCTCTTAGCTGAAGTTAGAGCGTTGTTAGAGAAGCATACACTCGAGGACTCTTGCACAAGGGACTCCGCTGAAGAAAACGGGAACCCAAACTCCACCAAGTCAACTCTCCCGGAACAATTCTCAGAGATAAAATTAGATATCTCCGAACTCTCATCCACTGGAGACGGCCTTGCATTATCCCCGGACTCTAAGCATGTCTACGTTGTTCCATTTACAGCGCCTGGGGACGTCGTCAAGGCAAAGATTTTTAAGCATTTCTCAAAAGATTCCTACTCACTAACGGACTTCATCGAAGTTCTCAAGCCGTCACCACACAGAGATGACTCTTTAGTAAAGTGTCCCTATTTTGCAACATGTTCTGGTTGCCAGTTTCAGATGTTGCCTTACCATTTCCAACTAGCCCATAAAAAGACTATCGTCGAAAAGGCATATCAAAATTTCTCTAATTTGGACCCGAATTTAGTGCCAACCGTTAGAGATACTATAGGATCTCCTATGGAATATGGATACCGTACAAAACTCACTCCACACTTTGACGGACCTCCTGGAACAAGGAGTGATCGACGTAAAGGCATCAAGCGTGTTTTCGAAAGTGTCCCACCAATTGGATTCATGAAGAAGGGCACTCGAATTACTATTGATATTGAAGATTGTCCCATAGGCACGGAAGCTGTGCGGCTAGGGATGAAGCGGGAGAGGAAACGTGTTGCGGATGAACTAAGCACGTACAAAAGAGGTGCAACGCTGCTTTTAAGAGAGAATACGAAACGGATATCAAAAGGAGATATGAAAGAGAGTAAAGTAGAAGATCTAGATAGCTCGTCGAAAGATGTGGTAATCGAGGATCGCGGAGACTACATCCACAAAAAGACATGCATAACCGACCCGAACTCCAAATCTACAGAATACGTGGACGACTTCGCGTTTGTGAATCCCGCTGGATCCTTCTTCCAAAACAACAACTCTATTCTGCCTATTTTTACTTCATACATACGGGACCACATTCTCCCACGAAATACTACAGACTCGAAAATTTCCAATCTAATTGATGCGTACTCCGGCAGTGGCTTATTTACTATAACGCTCTCATCCCTCTTTACCCACTCTCTTGGAATCGATATATCAGCCTCTTCTATCGAATGTGCCAACTCCAATGCTCGCCTCAACAAACTTCCCGAATCACAAGCCAACTTCATTGCCGCAGACGCAGCAAACCTTTTCGCGAGTATTACATTCCCTGGAGATGAAACTGTCGTAGTGATTGATCCACCCCGCAAGGGGTGTGATGAGAGTTTCCTTAGGCAGTTATTGAGATATAGCCCTGAAAGAGTGGTTTATGTAAGCTGCAACGTTCATACGCAGGCCAGGGATGTTGGTCTCTTAGTTGGAGGCATGGAGGGTGTGGATGGCGGATTTGGACCTGGCAGTGGAGCGTATGAGATTGAGAGCCTGAGAGGATTTGATTTCTTCCCACAAACGGGGCATGTCGAGGGGGTGGCTGTGTTAAGGAGGAAGACCGCTGAGGAATCAATGATAGAGAAGAAAAGAGGCGAAGTTGGAACCGCAGCTGAAGAATAAGCTTGTCTCTCGCAGGTAGCTATGATGCATGTAAGCATATAAGGCTAATTCTTCTCCAACCATCTTCCTAATAACACTGATAAACATATTTTGGCTGGATACGCACTCTAACGGCACGATTTGAGACAAAAGGAGCGTTAATTAGTCCAAATAAGGGGTTTGCCAAGACAAAACGCCATCCATGATCTAGCCTTCTCCCAACATCCGCTCTCCAGAACACTCCTCTCGCAGCAAAGCAAATATGGAGTCATAAATTTAACGCTCTCACAAACCATTTTGGTGTCCCCTAGCCATTACCATCTTTCTACAAAAACCCTGCTCCTTCAGAAAGGCACTACAGCTCTCAGCCTTGTCCACTTCACGACCTTCCTACTTTTTCTATATTCATAATCACCCTTACGAGGATTTATTGATACTTCTCACGGTCATGTTTGTATGCCCTGTATGCAGCACGCTTCCGCGTGACTTTGTTGGAACAGTCACTTCAATCCACTACACAGAAGAATCAGCCTTACCAACAAGCTTGGACCAGCAACGGCTCAATGCCTGGGCCGCTAAATGTGTTCTCTGTGCTTTTATATATGATCTCAATAGGCACTGGTTGACGAACAGAGGCTACGATAGGTCAGAAAGTCCGCTCGATGACCGGATCGACAGTATTCTAGCTTGTACATCGGACTCACAATCCCTACTAGTAGTCTCCGTCAGCCGTGGTACTCCTCCGCCTTCAATCCTAATCCTTCGTTCAAATGTGTCAAGCTGACACCTATTGGCCTTCTTTATAAAAGATAGTGCGTTAGGAAACCGCTTTAGTGATCTTTTCGTTCCCGAGGATCCAATGTGTCCATCAGCGATATCCCAGGTGCAATCTTGGCTAGATAGATGCAACGCGGAGCATAGTGAATGCAAAGTTGAGAAGTCATTGCTTCCTACACGAGTTCTCGACCTCGGGAATCCGTTAGAACCGGAAGCAAAAATCCGGCTTGTCGAACCAATTGGTCAAATCGATCATTACGTCGCTTTAAGCCATGTCTGGGGGAAATCAAATACATTTTTGACCACTCAAGACACCTTTGTAGCCAAGAAGACTGGTTTCGACCTTGACGAAGCCCCTCCAACCTTTCGTGACGCCATACTAGTAACAAGAGCGCTCGGTGTTCGCTATCTCTGGATTGATTCTTTGTGTATTATTCAGGGGGACCAATTGGACTGGCAGACTGAGTCATCGAAGATGGTAGATGTCTACACAAAGTCATACTTCACTATTGCAGCGGGTAATTCAAATAGCGACACGGAGGGCTTCCTCAAACCTCGGAATCGGGAATTTGCCACATTGGATGTGTCTTGTTTCACCGGAGACAAGGCTAGATTATACATCTCTTCGCATTCGCCTTATGACCTATATGAAGAAGAGATTTCGTATCTAGACGAGCGGGGATGGGCATTGCAAGAACGCTTCCTCCCGCGCCGAATACTTCGTATTGGTTCGAAGCAAAACCAATGGGAGTGCACATCGTGTACTTGGCACGAATCGAATAACTTAGAATTTGGTCCCAAGCCAAGCTTCGAAATTCAAGATCGTTCTTACCCCAATGGCCTCACATACACAAGATGGTATGAACTCATCGCGTCCTATTCGGGCCGCCAACTCAGCTGGGAAAAGGACAAACTACCAGCTATATCTGGTTTAGCCGCTCGTGTCGCCAAGTCGCTCCAGAGTTCGTACTGTGCAGGCTTATGGTGGGATGATGTTGCTACAGGTCTGTTGTGGAGAAGGCCCCCCGGATCTCGGTTGGAACGAACACGGAAATGGCGGTCACCTACCTTTTCATGGGCCTCGGTGGACGGAAAGGTCTCTTACGAGCATCTTGACCAGAAAAAGCGTATATATTTCTATCCGAAACAACTCGACTGTGTATCGTTGAAAAGCTTTGGTTTGCAAATTTGCAGTAAAGATTCCTTCGGAGAAGTAGAATCTGGATGGATTGAAGTCCGAGCACCATTATTTTCTATCATGGGCTTGGGTGAAGGTGGCGCATCTCTTTTGGAGGCCCTCGGTTTAGAGGCTGCCGGTATGGAGGCATTCTGTTTGCAGAAACAGCCGGATAGACTTTTGATGCCTAAACTGGACATTCTAGAAGATGAAGTGGACACTTCAACCGCATCAGTCCTTTTCTTAAAATATGCAGATGCGAACGGCTATGAAGACCTCTACGGCCTTCTTGTCCAAAAGGTGGAAAACGAACGTCCCATCTACAGGAGGCTTGGGTTCTGCTCGGTTGAGTCACTCAAACATGGCGACGCAGAAATTTTATTCAAAGGAGAACCAGCTCAGACGCTTTTTCTAGTGTAAATCCCACTAGTTCTAGAGGCACTTCCATGCCCGAGAATTAGACGACTAGGGAAACCCCTCTTTGATGCGCTAAACAAACCAAGCTCGACATAGATCATTCTCTTAGGTGTTAGGCGATGCGTTAGGATATATGGGTTCCTATAAAAAAGTATAGACATGGAATACATAAAACTATCTAGAGATACTCCTCATCCTCTTTGGAGTTAAGGAGTCTGTATAGATAGCCGAATTTTGATACGTTTATAAAATTTCAGCCTCAATATATGTCTAGTATAGACGTCTGTTCTCTCCCTATCACTCACCACCCTGTCTTACTATCTGTTCTTGTCGCCTGCACCTACCTCATGTACATAGAGAGCTTCTAGAGCCAGCTTCAATCGACAGAGTTCTCATTCTTGATCGTCCTGTTCGACACCTCTGCTCTATCTAAAGTATTACGATGATTTATGAGGCACAATGATAAGTCACTAATGGCTATAAAAGAAGAGTGTATCCTAAAATCTAAGAGTTCAAAGCCCCTCAATTTTGCGGTAAGGACAGAATGAGGAACGCGAAGCTCAACGCCGAATTTACTTATGGTCTTGTGCCCCAAAACTTAGCTGGTCGTTTCTCTAGCCATACGATGAATACTAATGTGAGGACTATGAGCGGAACAACTGTAGCAAAATAGATAACCCAAGATTCATCTACGAAACGAACGTGTAGGGCGGATTTAGAGTCCACACTTTCTTGCACTTGCACGAGGTTTGATCCTAAGAGTGTCTACATTGCACCTATTAGTGATGGCCAATACTACTATATGGGATACGTACAGCAACGAGGCTAGCTGGAAGGTATAGCGATGCAAGAGCAGTGAGGGCCTTTAGGAGTCCAGAGTCTTCTGCAGTCTGAGATTGCAGCTCGGCTATATGCTCAGCAGATCTCTTCTGTCCCTCCGATAGTTCCGTTAAAATTTGGGTCTGCGTGCGCATTGTCTCGTCGTGACGGAACTCAAGGATTTTACCGAGCTAGAACTTTCTCAGTAGCCATCCTAGAAATTATTCAACGGTATAGGATAATACTAGATTCGCGGTGCCTGAAGAGTATTCTAAAATATGCTTGATCCAGTATTTATGATTCTTAAGTTCTTGCGCTTGAGTAGCCAAGTCATCGATGATATCTTGTCGTACGGAGAATCCGTATAGCTTTGATGCCCTTTGATATCGAGTTTGACAGCCCTCAATGACCTGTATGTTCGAAGTCAAGGCATCCATTGCTCTTAGAAGTTTTCGACGATATTCCTGGAGTCTCTGACAGTCTGTAAACTGAACGGAGAAGTCCATCTTAGTTGGCCTACCAACGGAAGAGTGGCAAGCTTTGATATCCTATGAGGGCGATCAGTTCTGTTCATAACACCCAGTGGGGTTTCTAGCAGTACCAGCTTGTCGATATTGGTTCGGAGATGATCAATGTAGTCTGCCCAGTCTCGCGAAGAGGCAAAAGCATAGTAGCATGCATCCGTAATGATCGATCCCACGAACCGAGTCTTTGATGCGTCAGAGACCGGAGACCTTCTTCTAGGCGCCGAAAAGCGTTGGTCGAAGGTTGAAGGAGAATCCAGAAACACGTATTGTCCTCCCTACTATTACGGTTGTATACTCCAATTTGTCTTAGTGACCACGGATCTCCAGACGTGCGCCCATTTTGTGCTATGTACCTAATATTATAGCAGGCTTCTGAACAAAATTAGCTAGGTTTGAATTAATAACTGATGTCCTCTTACCATCGACATAGTCATCATATGCTACATTCCATCGATATCCTCTTCGCACTTGATCGTCATCATCCTCTCTAAATCGGAAAGTTCGCACAAAGTCCAAAAAGAATGCGAAGGGCTTATAGGCATTAATGATATTGTTGAATACATGGATCGAAACACGAAGGTGATCCCAAGTGTGCTTTTGTCTAAGAATGCTTTTTCAGGCGATCAGTGGGAAGGCGCGTCGGCGTGTGCATGTGCACAACATACAAGAACAAATCGTCTTGCTCGTTTGGCAATTCCTGAGCAACGGCTATTAGATTCGCGCAACAGGCTTCAGATCCTGGAGACGCGTACTGGGATCGGAAATGTTATCTCGTCCCGTTCTATCTCAAGCTTTTGAGGTGCTCCTGTTGTTTGCCGTTATTCTTGTAATAGTAGCAATATAAGGTGTGAGCTTGCCTGATTCTTTCGGTGTGTATAGAAACTCGATTCGACTCGTAACTCCGTGCTGGAATATGTTATCCCCATCACTTGTGAGTCGTTCATGGAAGAAAGGCAGATCTTCGTTTGGTCTAAATTTATCCGAGTCATATGATGCGGTCATATTTCTCGTAAGAATTGCACGACAAAGAGCAGGTGATGAAAATACCGAGACTGCATATTTGGGCTATCTACTTTGGCGCCAGAAATTATATCCTAAGAACATATCCCTCAAGTCTCCCATAGGCATCCGCACAGAGCGAAGACTAACTAGTTACGTAATAGGAATTCGCGATAGCAATTGAGGCTGGGTCCGGCCTTTAGGCGAAAGCCTTCATTTCAGGACGTTGCCTTGCTGCCCTGCATGAGAAGCAAACTCAATGCTAATTTCTAAAAAGTGTAAGGTCGCAGTTCCTGTTGGATGCTGATGAGTAAAATTGGAAGATTGAGTGTGTAAGCAGAATTCATGCAAAATAACGTGTTCCATCAGTGAGCTGGCCACACCAGTGAGCCGGCCACCCCACCAAAATTGGACCTATATAGCAACTTCTGCCCGCAATGGCACCACAACAACGCGCTTAGCGGCTTC
>KV749113.1:0-27897 GCA_001692915.1 Glonium stellatum
GTAATCAATATTCGATATTGATAAGAGCACTGCCCCTCCCCCTGACCCTACCCCTGCCTCTACCTTTGCCTCTACCTCTGCCCCCATCTCCGTAGCCGTCTCCGCCCACGTCTCTGCCCCTGCATCTGCCCCTGCATCTGCTTTATGTTATAATTGTCCCATAGTCCTACTAGTTGTAGATCCCTAAACATAGAGGGGAGAGGTAGAGGTAGAAGTAAAGGCAGAGGTAGAGGTAGAAGCAGAGGTAGAGGCAGTGGCAGGTGCAGAGGCAGAAGTAGAGGCAGGTGCAGAGATGGAGAAGAAGTAAAGGCAGGGATAGAGAATATATATACGCAACTTACTATTTTACTCCGGACGTGTCTCAAGCCGGGTAGATTTCTTAAAAAGATGGACTCTTAGCCGAAGGGCCGCAGACGACCAGAGATTAGCTTTAAAAAACAGCTATATCAGCTTCTGTTTGGAGCTAACTTAGCCGATCTTGTGCCCGTAGGGAGTGGGTCTGGGGAAAAGAGATACCACTGTGTAATCAACTATAAGACCGGTGATTAGGTCTCAGTATTTACGGCATAAGCAGCGGAAGCGAAGCAGAAGGAGCAGGCATTAAAAAAGAGGGCCGTGCATCATACAATCAATTAAAACAGTCCTTGCATACGGCCATAGCTGTTCGCCACAGCCGTTCGCCACAGCCGTTCGCCACAGTTGCTCTATACAATTGATGGTGTTCGCGTACTATAGCGAAAAAAATTGCTAAATTTTTTGAAAGGAGGGTATATCGCTGTGTTGTTAGAACATTAAGCTTTCTACAGACTAGAAAGATGCATAAGGGGCTAGGCCTCAGTAAAGGGCATGGAGCAGAGCTCCCGGCTGCGACCGGCAGTCCTCTTCGGCTATAGTCGTCTCATGACAGAATCCCTGTAACTATCTAACAAGAGTTGTGTCGCAAGAGATCAGCAGATTGTAAAGCAGGATTTACCGTCTCCTCGATGTATCCAAAAGGCGTCATACTACTGATCAAAATCGCGTCATCTGCACAGCTAACGCTTCGAATTTACTGGTCAAAATCACCACGCTATAACAGCACCCAGCAGGAACAATTGATCAATATCGACAACATGGCAACTGCTGATACCGTTTCTCTCTCCGAGCCTCATGCTCCTAAAGAGGCCTCCGTCAAGGCCTTCGAATCTGTTCTGCCTTCCCTCAAGCATGAGCTTGTCAAGCTCCGGCGTGATCATAACAGTGAGACCCCCCCCGATATTTCTCAGCATGCTATCGCATCCTTAACTTCAAAATCAAGATTTACCATACCTAACTTTGCATTTTTAAGAACACGAAACCGAATACTTCAGGCTCGTCTCCCAGCTTTCTGACCACGAACTTACCTCCATCACCCTCCCAGACGATCTCGAGCTCGTGCGCGTTGGCGCCTCGGCCTATGGTTTACATCTCTTTGGCAAATTGCGCATTCCAGCTGCTGACGGTGCATATGTCCATGTGAGGGTATTCGTGGCGGCGGAAGAAGGTACAGAAGGGAAGACGGAAGAAGATAGGATTGCGAAGCTACATTGCATCCATACGGAGGAGACGGTAAGGGAAGATGGGGATCATGTATATCGCGCAGTTTTTGGGAAGGAGGATCCATTGGAGTGGTTTGAGACCTAATTAAAAAGTGCCATGAGCACGATAAATAGTAGAATGACTTATTCTATTAATGCATGAAGTTGTGGATTTGAAGACACGCATACCGTCCCCAGCCCACAGCCCTTCTGTAGATCCGGCAGTCAGAGATATTGATCGGGGTATGCAATTAGTGTAATCTGAATCGAAATTGGTAAGGAAACTACCAGTGATTTACTCTTGGGAGTATTGTTAGCAAACAATTCAGCAGACAAAGGATGAACCAAAGCCAATACTCATAACCAGTCGAGGGGTTTTTCGTATCGATTAAGCCAGAAAATGGTTCCCTTAAACAGCTAGTTCGGCTAATTTAAGTTAAACTGTAGATTCCGAGCCCGCAAGCTAGTCAAGCTTCTATCCGGGGGAGGCATCTAGGCCGAAACAGCTGTGGTTAAGGTTGGTCTCTTACTCCTAGATATCACAATATTCAAGTCTACCCACATATTACGCCTCTACTAAAAGATACAATAACTCTTCATAAACAAGGCGTTCAAAATTAAACTCCACTCTACACACCAAAATCACCCCCAAAACCTAACTAAGTATAAATCGTAATTACACTCTAAATATACTAGATCCCTTACCTTGTGCGATTCCCGAGTTGATTTACTTCATTTATTAGTAGTGTTATTGTTAATTCACCTTTTAGCTATTATGCTCATCTAGCCACCCAACCACCCTCCCAACTGAGCGTTTTGCCTTTCGTGCATACCGGCGCAACAATAGCTAGAGCTCTGTCTTCGGCTTATTTAAATATTGGAATTGTGATTATAAAATAAGTAATAGTTTTATTAAGCTTAATTATTTTCCTCGTCACGAGTAACAAGTTGAATTATTTCAACATTTAGACCATGCCAATGCTTTCTGCCTCGAAAAACCCATAAGCTTACCGTAAATATTAGGACGGCAGCAAAGATAGGGCCGCAGTAGTTCATGTTGACGGGGGTAACAGGAAGCGTACTGGAAAAGGGTAAGAAAATCATGATCCAGGCGGTATGTATCAGAGCAAAGATGTTGACCGCAATACCATACCGGCCCAAGTTCCAGCCTCCAAGCTTGACGGGATTGGGGCGGAAGCGAGCATGAAGCATACAACTAATCGCGATAAAGCAAGAAAAATATAGAGCAAGTGAGGACGGTGCGGTAATGGCTCCGAAGGCGGCGGTGCTGCCAATGTTAAGAAGTGAAAGAAGACCAACTACAATGGCCACGAGCCAAATCGCATGCGATAGGACTTGGTACTTGTGACAAATCTGTTTTGTGCGAAATTAGACAGTCATTATATTTAAAACAATTGCAGAGGTGAGCCATAGCTTACCACTGAGAACAAATGCGGCAGCCCACGGTCGCGGGACCAAGCCCAAGTTAACCGCGAGACGGAAGCAACGCTATCAAGGCAAACTGCAAACGAGATGGAAAAGGCCGACGACTAATGCCGTAGTGGCTGCCGTTGAACCTATAACCGATTGCAGGATGGGAATGATTGGGGAATCAGAGCTCAAAGCTTGGTTGACGGGGCTCATTGCTGCCAACATTGCAATTACCATAGCGTACGCGAGGATCCCGTTAAGAGCGATGGTCCAAAATAACGCATGAGGAACAGCTTGGTTCGCCTTGCGGACCCCTTCGCTCATGTGCAGCACACCATCAAAACCTGGACAGGCGGCAGCTCTCCTTACCAGGACTTAGCACCAAGGCATGTTCAAATTACCTGTGAAGCTCCATGCACAGGTTAGCATCCCAAGATTCCATGCAACGAACTTGCCGGACCATCCTGAGGAGATATCTTGTTCGGAAAAAATGAAATAACTATTGTGGCGCGGACCGAGGGTGACGAGGACAACGATAAAGATGATAAACAAGCAAACATGGGCGATGCCGGCAAATAATTCGACCCAGGGAATAATCCAAAAAGTGTACATGTTCATGAATGCCTGTATAAAGAGCATGCAAAGAATGACTAGAGTGAGATGCCACCTTTTAGCCACGTAATCAGGATGTTTCAGCGACACTAGACTCTAAAGGATGATGCCAACGATGTTGACAATACCAGCTTCCAGGGAGACCCATTAGAACTAGGTGGCCCATCCTGGATTAAATTAGTAGGGGTTATCACTGCATATGGTGGATCAAAGTACAACAGGCATCCTTCCGGGAAAAAGTCTTACCCTGAATCTAGGTGATAAACCTTTTCCAGCGCTCTGGAGCTAAGTGATGAGTCCAATGATATTGGGCACCAGCAATTGGTAGGATCGATGCCATCTCTGCTAAAGAGGCAGCTTGCGCAAGAGCACCAAGATAGACAATTATGACACTCCAAGCAAACGTTTGCGGCCCTCCATTGTAGAGAGCGAACCACATATTTCTAGAAACGACATTCATGCATTAGGGAATATATATTCATCTATCACGGCAATGGCTTACGTACACATACCCTCCCATGTTGACATAAAAGTTAGTGAAAATGCGAAAATTTGGGCGAACCCAAACAGTTTCTGAATACGCCTAAAGATTTAGACGGATAAGCCCTGCTGAGCCGTTCTTAACACCAAAAATCTAGACAAGTCTTGCTAAGCCTTCTACTAGAGCAAAATTAAGAATCTAATTGTAAATATAGGTAATTAGTATAACCATACAATCAAATCGGGATCCCCTTCCGCAACTATATAATAACTGCACTCGTACGGCTGATTGTGATTATATAATTATTGCTATCACTGCTTTTTCCTGCTTAAGCTTCTGGTTTAAGAGATCTTAGTCTTCATCCATAAATATCTATAGACGCTCTTACAACTCAAGAATATTAACCGCTAAGCCAAACTCGCGATTTCTAATTATATCTCCCAGACGCTTCTCATAATTTCATCTGCTCATTGTACGGTCATCACAAAATCTAGAACGCCTTTTCCGTATCCTTAACTAGAATCAGGCGTATTCAAGAATTCAAATCCCAGTATCTTTGTTTTAATAACCCAGCCACCGCTTACTTTCCGCCGTGAGACATCTATGGTTCTTCATGCAGCAGTGGTATCCTTGTCTTCGCTTCTTCGACTGCCTGATCCCAGCTTGTGGTGAACAGGAAGCATACCTCGATTGCCGCAACTCTGTGAAGCATTAGTTTAGCAACTACACTGAAGTCATATACTAGGGGACGCTATACATACAATCCAAGCGCCAGTGAAGGCCCAGCCCAGAGTCCCAATAGGCCCCAATGCACGATAAATGTTAGTGCGTACGAAATGGGCAACCCAATCTTTGCTCAATTGTCAGTCTTTGCATTCTAAAATTTGACAGGGAAATAAGGCAGCTTACAATATAAAAACACCCTAGCGCAGCAAATCCCCCAACTTCCTGCCTCCCGATGCCCCTAAGCAAGGCATTGCAGGCGGTTGCTAGAGCATCAAGCAACTGGAACATGGCACACAAAGGGAGGAGATCCGACACGATCCTCGCAACTTCGTCATCGTTCGTAAATAGTCGCGGGATGTAATTCTTCAAACTTGCAAAGACAGTAGTGTTGAAGGTGCCGACGCACACCGCACCCCCTAAGGCGACTTTAGCTGCCAACCGCGCTTGAGGAGCCAGCTCAGCGCCTATCAAGTTCGCCACGCGAGTGGAAGCAGCGATACTGAGCGAGATGGGGACCTGCGAGGCGAGGGTCGCCAGCGTCATAACGATACTCTGCGCGGCAAGGACCTCTAGCCCGAGAAAGCTCGAAGAGAGGGTTAGAATTTCAAATACCAGCCATTCAGCCTCGACCATGAAAAGTCCTGGAATAGCCAGACGAACCATCGGGCCCCAGTTCTCGAATGGCTTTTTCGTGAGCCCGCCCCAGCATTGAATGCCGTCGACGAAGCGAACATACGAGATCAACAAAAGTGGAAGTAGATTGTTCGTGACAACGACAGCAATTGGTGCGCCCACAAAGCCCCATCCGAAGTGCCATACGAAAAGCCAATGAAGGAAGCCGTTCAGTGGAGCTAGCACAAGGAGGATGCAAAGGTGCGCCGTGAAGATGCCTTGTGCTTGAACAAAACGTTTTCCTGCTTCGAAGGCACTCCATCCCGGTGCACCTAATAGCAGGATGCGCAAATACAGTCCTGCCATGCGAGCCGTCTCCTTCTCAGGAACGATAGCGCCAAGGATCCAGGGACTACTAAACCACACCAGCCCAACGGGAACAGTCGCTACCCACAAAAGACAGACCATACGCTGGAAATGCATTCCCACAAGCGTCTTATGCCCGGAACCGTAGGCCTGAGCGCACAAAGTGTCGAGCGCAGTAGCGAGGCCTTGGTAGACCGCATAACCGGTGATATTAGCAGTCATGCTCGCGAGCGATACAGCACCGAGTTCGGTTTTACCCAGATGGCCGACTGTGAAAACTGAGGCTACGGGAAGGGAGTATTGCAGTAGGAAGGCCAGGATTAATGGCCAGGAGTTACGGGCTAAAATACCAGATTCATGGCGCCACGAGGACTCGCTCTGTAAGGCAGTTGGCGAGAGCGCTCGAATAGCCGCGGTGCGACAATCTGGCTGAGAACCTGATCTCGAGCGAGCCATGTTAGGCTAGCGGAATTGATTGAGAGCGTTTAAGTGGTGAATGAAGAAAAACACCGCAATAGAAGGCGAAATAAATGATGGCCACGGCTACGCTATCATCGGCAGACGAAATTGTTAGTTCAAGATCTTCGTGGGATTGGTTTGCGTGCGGTGAAGTCAGACACCATAACACCGCAAGTAAAACCAACAACGAAGCATTCCCCCTGAGATTTTGTGGTGTAGTACAACAAACCTGATCTGTAAGAATGATTAGCTGATAATTACCAGACATTACAAGCTATGACATACGAAGTACAGGTTTGTGGGGTAACAATTTCAATGATACGAAGTAATTTCAAGAGGAAGGTCCTGGATACGGTAGCGCTGATTCCAATAACTGAGGATTTGTTATTCGAGGGACGGTGATCACAGTCGACATGGAGAACGGGGTGCAGAAAGGCAAGGCGAGGATATTTCTACTTTTAAGCCAGCAGATGAACTCGGTAGCACACGATAATAGCTACAATAGCTGCAATGCACGGCTTGCTGCGTGCCTCAGCAGCAGAGCCAAAAGCGAACCAACAAGCAGGTTAGGTGTGGAGAAGGGCTGGTTTGCGTGCTCTGCTCTGGCTTTCTCAGACTGCAAGGCCAAGAGCGCCGTGTGAAAAAAGAGAAAATCGCGGTGCGTCGACTTGGTCTAGGCATTCAATGAAGGCGGTGTAGTGTTTATGATTGGGTAGCAATTTCTTTGCAGGCGTGGGCCCAACACAAAGCACACCAAAGCACGTCAAAGCACACCAAAGCACACCAAAGCACACCAAAGCACACAGGCACACAAAAGCACACAAAACGCACGACGCATACTCTCTCTTACACCACAGTCGCTTTTGCTAATTGCACCACCTACCCTTCTTTTTTATGTAACAGTTGCGCCACTTGCACAAATTGCACCAATTGCGCATGGCCATGCAGCCATCGTCTTTGAAGGTCATCATCTTTCGCGGTAATCGTCTCTCGCAGTAGTTGTCCTTGCAGTAGTCGTCCTTGCAGTTATCGCCTCCGCAGCCATCATTTCTATAGCCGTTGTGTCTACAGCCATCATCTCGCCTTTCATTCTCCCGGCATACTTTTAGTCGAATCTGAAAATTTAATTATTTTCATCCCATCAAACCTACCGGCTGTTAACGATGTAAGTATCAAATGGTGGGGATTTTTTGTCGCTCGTTTTCTCTTAGATTTCTTCATGCCTAATTCACGAGATGCTGGGAGAACTTCCCTACACTATCTATTTTCTTGCCTATTCCCTTTCCGGACGGACAGATTATCAAATTGAAAGTCAAAATGAAAGTCTAACAACATATACGGCATCATAACTCGATCATGCCTGCAGCATTAAAAGAACGAATTTGTATTTCTTCAAATTTTCCTCTGCTATGATAAGAGAAACGCCAAAGTATATAATGCATATCCAACTGAAGAACATAACAACCCAGACGCCCAAAAAGGAAAACTCTTCAAGCATAATTCCATCACTAGCTTCAACTTCGCTTTCCTCAACCTCACCCTAGCAAACCACCTGGGAACAAGCGTTCGGTCTCGGCACTGAAGTGTCCACCTGATTACTAATGCCCTCATCGTCTGCAGCAGCCTGCCAAAGGATGTCCAACGCAGGAAGCACATTGCAGCACCTTACGCTATTGATTTCCTCAAGTTGTGTGTTCACAATACTTGTAGCGCTCGGGTCATTGATGATATTCTGCAGGTCCGTGATCACGTTGCCGAAAACTTCTTGCAGCAGCGTGATTGCGTTAAGAGCGTCATCCGCCAGCCCGCTGATGCTAGACAGGATGCCAAGTTCGACTGGTTCATCGCTGGCGAAACCGAGGGCAGTTTGAGCGGCGGTTTGAAGGTCCGAAGCAGAGAGAGAAGTGGCCGAGTCAAGAAACGAATTCACGTTCACAACATCGTTGCGCCAGGACTCAATCGAGGTGAGTACCTGGTCTTGTGTTGGGTCGCGTGCAACAAGTCTACCGGGAAACGGGACGGCGGTGGTAGCGGCGATGAATGCAAGAAGACTGGTAGCGTAGAAAGATTTCATTATGACTGTTATATGTTGTGATGACCAAAGTGCGTAAAGAGGCTTTAAGATTGTGAAGAATGGAAAAGGAGCAGAGAGGATCTTTTGCTTGAGTTTGTGAAGTCGAGCTGGAGTGCGTTGTTGGTTGTCTTTACACTGATCAGGACGTTCTTTTATACAATTCCCAGCCAGATCGTTACTCAAAGCTTTGCCAGATCTCTGACCGCTCGAAATGGCTTGAGGATAAAATTAAACTCATCCAAGTCCAGAAATAGAGATATCAGGTGGAGTTAGAGTCCGCTTTGCCTAGTAAGCTACAAACAGGAAATACACGATGAGCTGGTGTTCTATAATTGTTAGCCTACCAACGACAGCTAGTTGCACGCCTCATAACCTTGGGCAGCAGTGTAGGCTCCTTCATCGCTTTGTCATGCAGCTCAATCCTTCGCTTTCGCGTAAAGCATCAGGTACCTTACCACGAAGCTGCGCAGTGCCTATGCAAGAAAAGGATGTCGCGCGAGAAGACGTCCTAATACGAAAGTAGTAAATATACACAAGACAATAGGTTATAACATGAGACACTGCAGGGTAGGATAGTGGAGCTACGTATCTTTTTATGCGGTCGTTGGATGTTGATTTATAGCTTGTGGTTTGGTTGGTTAGAAAACATGGAATGCTCAGCCCTACGAGGCGCAGTCGCGTGTTTCAGGCTAGGGTCCAAGGGCCCCCCCGAGGGAAACGATGACGTTGGATTGCTATATTTGTTAGTTAAAAGGCTGAGACTGTCCATTCGGCTCCTTCGCAGCAACTTTTCGTATTTTTTAGCATGCCCGATGTCCTTCTATGGGAGGAAACACCATGCCAAGAAAAAGGCGAGGAAAGCAAAGATGGCTGTAAGAAGGATTAGAAGCACAGCTGCGCTTACCCAACTTGCTACCATCCTGCTAGCATCCTTCTAGCATCTTATTAATTATTAATTGTAGGAACTTGCCTTTCGGTGGTATGAGCTATCTCTTTCGTCTGCCCCCATCTAATGCGCAGCTAGTCTCTCACATGGTATCCGTGCTAAGATAGCTAGCTAGCATCATTTGAAGTCTTTAGAGTCAACCGTACATTCGAATTCATCTGCCGACCTTATTATTCCCGGAGAGGGCTGATAAGGCAAGTGTGCCGAGAAAAGTGGGTTAACGGGAGTGATGCAACCCCGCAGTCCAGACCCGATCTGCAATCGATAGACTAATCGGACCGTCTTCAGCAACGCCGTATTCCCCGCATTGTTTATATTTTGCATAACACTTGTCCTATATCGGCAGAAGATTGCTTCATCGAGAACTGCGAGTCATCCCTGGAAGCCATGGCTTACCATTTTATGAAAGACTACCTTCCTATCCATTTCTAATCATCCGCAAACATCTTCCTCCTTCAGTTATCTTACTATTACTATATTCCGCCGTAGTAGCATTACAGAACATTACAGAATACCCTCTCTCCCGTGCCCATCATGGGAAAGTTAATTCCCAATACTTTCAATCTCATCGTCGTTATTGCCGCTGCTTTGGGTAGTACGGTAATCAGCATTCATCTGCTACCCTCTACAGCTTGTTCAAAGAGAAATATGTTAATCGCTTTGTAGTGTTGCAGTTATGGAATGTCAGTAATAAGCTCCACGATTGGGCAGCCAAGTTTCTACCTGGATTTAAATATGGCGCCGCACGGTGAGCCTGGATATGCCCATACGGCTCAGCTCATCGGTGCCATGAACGGTGTCAACTCTGCCGGATCAGCTCTAGCTGCTATATTTACTTCGTGGACAGCTACAAAGTATGGCCGTTTAAGATCTATACAACTTGGTTGCATTATATCAGTCGTAGGTGCGGCTTTATGCGCTGGTTCAGTAGATATTACAATGTTTCTCATCGCACGGTTTATTGCTGGTTGGGGTGTTGGAATGCTTATCACCATCATTCCCATGTATGTTTATTCTAAGCGTAATCTTCAGATGCTGATTTGCAAAGGTACCAAGCTGAGGTCTCAACACCGGAATCTCGCGGCTTTATGGTGAGCAAACCGTTTTTCGATTCAATCATTATATCAGGACTCGGTGACTTCAAAAGCGAACGATTTACCGGCAGCGCTGTTCAGAAACGTCCAAGATCACCTCCATACCTTCCACAATAAAAGACTTGAAAGTGTATTACTAGACTTGATTCATTAGCTAACTATGTCACAGGTCTCTATGCATGGCATAATGTTTGCTATGGGCTATTCGCTTTCAGCATGGATAGGCTTTGGTTGTTATTTCGTCTCAGCCTCAGGTTCGAACTCTAGTTTTGCTTGGCGGTTTCCGCTGGCATTCCAAGCTGCGCCAGCGCTGTTGCTGCTTGCCTTCTCACCTTGGCTCCCATTCTCTCCAAGATGGCTCCTTTCTCAGGGTCGACTTGAAGAAGCCCGCTCAGTCCTGCGCCGCCTTCATCATCGAGCTGAAGATGCGCATGAGATCCAAGCGAATAAAGAATTTTATCAGATGCGGAAGCAATTAGAATTAGATCGCCAAATTACCACGCATACGACTTGGTACGAGATTTTCGCAACGGGGCCAAATAGACGGAGAGCATACGTTGGGTTCAGCTTAATGTTTGGGAATCAACTTACGGGTGTGCTGTATGTAACTCTCTTTCCTTCCCCACGAACCCTCTAAAGCTATGATCTACATAGCATAACCCTTCTCTAACCCATTTCCATAGTATCATAGCTAACTACGGCGTAATCCTCTACGCTTCCCTCGGAATGGCCAAGTTCATGCCCCTACTCCTAAGCGCGCTTTGGGTTACCCTTTCCTTCCCAGGCAATATATTCACAGCCCTGTTTATCGATCGCATTGGTCGTCGCCTTTTCTTGCTCATCGGCCTCGCTGGTCTCACTATTACCTTGATATTTGAATGTGCGATGCAAGCGCGCTACCTCGGCACCAGCAACAGTGCAGGGCAAAAGGCGGCCGTATACTTCATCTTTCAATTTATATTCTTTTGGTCTACCTTCATTGATGCTTCTCAGTACTTGTACTTGGCAGAAATCTTCCCCACGCATGTGCGCTCGCAGGGAATGGCTGTTGGGATGTTTGGCCTGTATTCCGGCGCTATCATCCTTCTCTGCGCCGGCCCCATTGCTCTCGATAAAATTACGTGGAAGTTCTTTTTAGTACTGATCATCCCTACATTCATGCATTTTTGGAATGTCTTTTTCTTTTTCCCTGAGACTAAGCAAAGAAGCCTTGAGGACATCAATGCAGCATTCGGGGAACAAGTTGCAGTGCATTACTATGGTGCTACAGCGGAAGAGGAGGCCCAGTATGCGAAGGCCATAGCAGCGGAGGAGAGGGAGGCTGGAGAACCAGTTGACCTAGGTAGCATGGTTAAACCGGAGAAGGAAATCACAGCTCATCATGTTGAGAAGGTTTAGAATTATCGATATAAGCTAGAATTTCATCCACCCAAGTTTAATACCAAGATCTCACCCACCACTACAGCGCACGAGGCCTCCGTATATTCCGTAGAACGTTTTTACCTTCTCCCTGAGCCTATTAGTCATATAATTCTATCTTAGCGGAGTTCTATTACTAGCGAGGGACTGTTCGGAGTGCTTTCAATGATTTGCGGAGTGCCAAAAGACGGCCGCTATCTAAGAGAAATTGCGCCCTTAAGCTAGCCTTCGCAACCGGAGAGTCTGTGCGCAGCGTATTGCTTCCACGTTCCTCACAAACTTCTCCGGCGGCTATTCCTCCTAACGGACCCGACCCGCCAGGCAACGCCGAGCGGCGAGAGGGAATATTTAAGGGCTGTAAGAGTGACTCCGCTTCGGCTTCATTTAGGCTATCCTCTTCAGAACCATCCGGCAAAAGCCTTGCGAAATGTTTCTCCCATATCCACCCTAAAGTTCCGACAGCGTCATCCTGATTACGGGCTAACCAAAGTTCACCCTTCAACCCCACAACATCGAATATCTGCTCAATGTATTAATCCTCAGGTGATAAAGGAAGTCCCAGCGTTTTACCTACCTCTCCTGGGTCATACACCAGGCACGGATATCCAGCTACCAACCGATCAAGGCGTGTGATGTTGAACTGGAAGAGACCAGCAGCCATAAATATTATTCTTAGCCCCTCTTGCTCTTCCCCCTGTTTCTCTTCCTTTATAGACCAATTTCCATCAGCGTTTAGCTCTGGAAGTTCTAAATCCGGATATTTCTCCGCGAGCTCATTTATCGTAAGGACTAAACCTTCTTTCCCAAAACGATAATGCGAGCTATTCGATAGATCACAACTCCAGGCTGGAAGACATAGCAGGGAGATAATCGAGATATTTCCGAGCATGAGATCTGAGAAGGCAGATAATGCCATTGAACCTCGCCGGGAACTGCTAATGGAATAGAGGGAAGGTCTAGAACGTAAGTTCCGATAAACACGAGAGCGGTTGAGGTCTTCTTCAAATGGCCGAGAGGCTTTTGCGAACGACGCCGAAGAGGTAGATGATTCTGCGGAGATCATGGCTGATGTAGGGGCGAGCGCGGAAGCATGATCCATTACGAGGGTATCAAGTCGGATCCGCAGATTAGTATTACTCACCACAAGGCCTTCGACGAGCTCAACGAGTCGATGCATGGAGTTCTCGGCTTCTTGCATAGTCTCGCTGTTCCTCCATCAGTCTGATAACTTCCTTCTTCCAGCTATCGAACAGCATACATACCATTGCAAAATAGTCAACATGAATGTAAGACTTAATTTATGTCCCTACACCCTCCCAACTAATGCCTCAATCTTGCTTTCATAAACCACCCATTTGACTCTCCGGATACCCTTTATTTTCCCCCCATCCCCAATCGTACCCTCCTCACCAGAACCCACACACTTCCCCACTACAGCTTCCAGATCCGAGTATGTGGTTACGCACGCCGTTAGCGTCGCTACGATGTTTCGCAGCGATAAAAGGGACCGCCGAGAAACATCGATTCTGGAAGCGCCGATTAAATAAGTCCGGAGTTGGGAGAGGGCAGCTGTCACGCTGTTCATCTCATCAAGGATCTGCGAGGCTGATTTTGGCGCATCGTAGACTTGGCTTATGAAGTGATGCAGGAGGGGTCCGATACGTGTGGAGGCGGCTATGATGCCGACGACGGCGGAGCCGATGGATAGGGGATCCATATTCGGCATACGTACGACATTGAATTCCGGGATCTAAGATAGAAGACAGAGAGGCTGAGCCAATTTCCATCCCAGCTATCAGAAGTCGTCAGCCGTAGATGCAAGGCTGAGGTTCAGCCAATCGGGAGGCGACACCTGGTTGACGCTTTAGCGTGGAATCTCAGCCTCGCTGCAAGTGACGCGCCATGTTAAGCATTGGGGCTAATCTTGGTTGGCAAGAGTTTTGAATTGATTCATGGATGCGTTTTAACTTCCTTGTTTTCGGGGGCAGTTGAGGTTGGCTGGCTCGGAGCGCGCTGCATTGAACTAGCCCGAATTGTCCCATTCGTCGAGTGGATCAGATTTCCACACACAAAGAGCCCGAAGGCACCTGTCTAGAAGACTTGACTATAGCTCATCTCTCGTGTAAACACTCACAAGCTATAAACTCATGTACGAAAGTTATAACCGTTGAACTGACCCGACAGCCCTAAGCCACAATGTAGTTTCATTAAGGCAATATGAAGGCAGTTGTAAAGCCCCGTCATTTATACGGCATGAGGCCGATCCATCTCTGATGAATTCTGCCCGAGCTCTTTGCCCCCATTTTCGGGCCCTTGGTAACGATTCGTGGTGGTAGAGTCGGTCGACGAAGTAGTGCCAATAAAACGTTGTTGGGTTGCCTTTATACTTGTCCCTGACATAGGGCCCAAAGGGATTTCGGTAGAAGGAGAAATTTCGTAGATGCTTTGGGCAAACGACTGTGGATCACGAAAGCCAATCCCAAAGTATGCCAGGCTTCGCTGAAGCGTTGACTTCAAGCTAGGCAAGCAGGCTGCCGTTATGCCGAGAAACATCTCGACACAGGTCCAGGTTGATATTGAATATCCAAGGCTAAGGGAGTCAGTTGCATGGACCCATTTAGTCACGAGGATAACCTTGATGATCGAGGCGGCGCTAGCAGTCAACCCCATTCCCATTAAAATCGAGATGCACACCTTCTCTAAAGTTGGTCTCCGAAGCATGTAAAGGAACGTTACCGGGAAAAGCGAAAGGATGACATCAGTGATGATATGAATAGATGAGGAAATAATAGACACAATGCTAAAGGTATTAGCGCCCACGCACTTCGCTTGTGGAATACTAGGGTTCCAAGCAGCAGCTAATGGCCGACATAGAAGGAGCACGAACAGCGAATAGCTAGCTGCAGATAATGCTAATACTCCGATGAGCACGTATAGAAATACTTTCAGCGCTACCCTATGCTGGAAACGGAGAAGCAAGCAGGCAACGCTGATTTTTATGCATGCAACGGCAAACGACCAGACCACAGCAGTGGCGATGCCTAATATGATAGCTTGCCGCATGACCGCTATTGTGGTGAATGAACGAGACGATAGTGTACACAAGGCGATGGCAGTCAACTGCAAAGCCCAGTCAACGGCGGCAAGCAGCTAATATTACTCAATCAGTGACTTCAACCAGGGTGTTGAATACTCTTACGGAGCCCACTATGATCAGGCCATCATCCCACCCAATTGGTGAGCCTGAACGAAGTCTGAGAACAAGGCGCGCGGTGAGCGTTGCGAAGGAAAGTGCAAGGAGCGGTGTCGTGACCCCGACAAACACGTCCGCAGCGTGGTGGACATGTTCGGACACTGGGATCTCTGTGGTTTCTGCCATGATGGTAGTTTGGCGCAAATTGTCGGGGTTATACTAGAACCACTCTGACCGCGTCTCATCTCCATACTTAATGGTGGCCGAAGTAAATCAGGGGGGATGGTTCGATGAGTTATTGGTGTACAGACTCTCAGAAGGGTGGCTTGCTGGCTTGCAAGGCGGAAGTCAAAACTGACTCTTAAACACTATTCAAACATTATTCAGGCTGTGATAGTGGACTCAGATCGACCACCAACTATGAACGCCGAACTTTATACTCAGCAGGCATGCCTACTGGAATCAAACCGTTCAATTACTTAATTTCTCAATGAATCCGTTGGTAATGCCAAAGCTGTCTAACGAGACAACAGCGGGCTTACCGAAGGACACGCGAGTCAGTCAAGCTTCCGCCACAATGCTCGACCGGGCACTAAGGATCGCGGGCCGGGTTTTGATCTTGACTAGTTGGCTGACAAGTTGGCTGACAAGCACTGTACAAGGCGAGTTCTATTGGCGCTTTACGTATAACAGTTAGTCTTACTCCATAAAATGCAAGCCTCACAACGTAATCTTGCCACGGCATTTGTGATTTCCGTTCCCGTCTTTCAAACTTGTTGCTCCCCAACAATAATAACCTTTCACCTTTCTACCAATTAACTATCCCGAAACAAAAAAGAAACCCTCAGCGGCTCCACCTCCCCAGCCACCGTCACAACTTTGCTAAATACCCCGCAGCTAGATCTGCGCGTTGATTAGGACTGTGCCGTCTCCTGCTCCACTATCGGAATTAGGCGCGGAATATGCCAGCTCCCATTGTATCAGCGTAGAAGGTCGATCTAGCTAGCCTAGCAGCCACTCCGAACGCCTACCTTCAATCGGAAAGGACCACAAAATCTTTCGTCTTACCGCGCCAGAACCCTGTGGTGGAATTTTTCGTTCCAGCCTTACGAGAAATTGCTGACTATTTTATGGTTATTTGCTTCCAGGGCACAACCCAGCCGGCCCAGTTGCCGCAAACTATCACAATCATCGGCATTCTCAAATAAATAGGACATTCACCCGTTTATGCCCGAATAAGGCTATCACCCTAATTATGCAGCGTTGAGCATTCAGCAACTACAGAGTAAACTTCGTAGAGGATGGCGAACCGGCAGTTTAGGCTACTTATTGAGAGAAGAAGTTGATATTCTTCCTTCGATGGCCTAGCTTTGCGCCAAGCCAATCTTAAAGTAATAGGTGAATGTGAATTGAACTTCACAGTAATGTAGGCAGACAACTACCTAGGTAGCTGAAACTTATGCGCCGCGCTCAAATAATCGCCAGCAACTTACTTCTTAAAGTGTGTGTGCAACTATAATATACAGATGTGTGCGTTCGGTGGGCACCATTACACCTGATTCGGTTCGAAAGCAAGCCAGGAGCAGTTGTGATGTTCCACCACCTGATTTAAAAATAAGATGGAAGGACTCAAAAAAGCATGGAGAAAAGTATAAGAGTATTTTTTGAGGAATATGGCTCTGCACAAGGCGAAGCAGTGTCCTTTTCACATGGCGCCCCGTTGTAAAACCAGCACCCAGGTAAATATATATTGGATATAAAGGCTTTATACGAACAACCAGCTGTTCAGGAACCAGCAAAATGGAAATCGCATAAAGTTTAGAACGAAGAATCCCTTCATTGTCCAGAATAGCATGAGAGAAGCCCCTCGCAATTATCCACACCCTTGGAAACTCTTGTGGCACTAGTACTTACGGCGCAGATGGATCAACTGCATTCAAGGCTGGGTCATAAGTAATAGGCACCTCCGTCTCCGTTCCAAATTCGTCAACTAGCAAGGCACAGTTGCGGCCTATCAAATTCCACTCATTTATATCGTGGGTGGTCGGTTCACTTGCTACAATTGTGTGTTTTCCGTGTTCATCGGGGCCCCTTGTAGCATTCTCGTTATGAATGGGAGCATCGGGGTGCCCAGGATACTTGCGATTCAAGGTCCGTCCTGCAAATTCGCTCCAGTAGAGGCTAGGAGGTTGTTCAGTCTCATGGTTTCGGAACCTTATTGCAACAATCTTCTTTCCATCTGTCGCGCACAGATTAAGGCTGTTAGGCGCAGCCTTTGCGCCAAGCTTCTGGTGCTGCAGCTTCAGAATTTGAATGACTGTCTCCGTCATTGCCTTCAGCATTTCTTCCAGCGAGTGTTCTTTCTCCCACGTATCTTTTGTGCCTCCGTTGGTAAGATTAGTAATGAACAACGCAGCCACATGCTCGCTATCCGTTGTACCAAATATGTTGCAATATGCATCGAAGCTCATCATATCTGACATTTCCCTTCTAACATCCAAAAAGTTGGCTACCACACCGTTATGCATGAACGTTATCCGGCCGAACACAAAAGGGTGTGAGCTACATGTGCCTCAGTTAGAGGGTGTTCGGCCAACATATTAGGACAAATGGGAGTCCTACTTTACCTGCGTAACTACACTGCCGCTCGTGGCACGAATGTGAGCAAACACACACTTGGTTTCCGTGTTGCCACAAAGGCTTCGGAAGTTGAAGTCGTTAATTGGAGGTGACTGGGACTTGTAGAGGGCAGGTCGGCTAGGAGATTTAAGTTGGGTGAAACGCGAGTATATATTGGAAGTACTGAAAGTAGTTGACTTACGGGCCACTAATACCCTTTGTATAGTTGGCAGCCGCGTCCGTGTACCAAGCCACACCCAAACCATCCATATTTAGTAAACTCTAGGAACGCTATAAATATCGAGTTTATCCTATATATGTTTTAAACAGAGGCACACATACATTTCGCATTAAAAGGAGCTTGTCCTGCGCATCGTGGAGGTCGGTCTCGTCACCATGAGGAAGCAATTTCGGGAGATAGTGCTCAGAGCACTGCTTGGAGATCGAGTTGGCAGGATTAATGAGGACTACAAAGAATAAGTTAAACTTATGTGTAAACTCAATAATAATGATATTATATAGTCAGCGTACCGTCGGAGAGAAGACACGGTTCCTCAGGCGAAATATAGGCAAACCAGCGGCACATTTTCGCGGCGGGTTAGGCTTTATGATACGCGAATTATTTTCGAACTTTAGTTAGTATTCGCAACAGAAGTGGTTGTGGTGGTAACTGAGATTCACAGGATAGAGAAATGATTGTACGTGCATATTGCAGGCAAGAAGTATTTATATCCAGCAACTGAATACCTGGTCAAGCACTAGAGAAGTTGAATACATGTGTGTTGCATAGCCGCATAAGCGTACCTGCAAGATGCAACAGCTTGCATCCAGGTTCATGACGCATTGGCACCTCTTTGTGTGTCGTTAATCTATACCCCTCATATTCAGAGCGCATGCCACGCCGTAATTGGTCTGCGTAATATGTAATGCAGTTATTTTGCGGACCCGCCGAAACAAAAACAAAGGAAAGCACTAAGATAGCAGGGCAGCAAGGCCCACAAACCAGTCAATTTAATAGTAAATTTCAGCCTTGGTTGACCACACGGAAAGGACATAGAGAATTTGAAAACAAGAAGCCGCTGAAGTACAGAGTACATCAAAACACATGGTCAAAAAATTAAAGAAGGCTGGTGGCCCCAGCTTGGTTCTTTGCTCGGGCCGAAATCGACTTCCCTGCATTGTGGCTTTTTCTCTGACCCCGTGCCACCGCCGCGGCGTAGATCCCGACGCAGATCTGATACACAAAGTTGCATGATATCGGACAGTCCAGAGTGAGTCCATTCTGTGCATAGTAACCCTCAGATGATGACGTGTCACGCAAATGTCTTTGCTTAGTGCAGTGAAGCCCAGACTATTGGGCACCACTAAGTTTCACAGAACGGTGATACAACCTGAAAACGCTACTCTCAGTCAAGCATCAGATATCAGACCGAAGCGTGGATTTGCTCATGAATGACCGCCCTGCATGCATCCCCAACTGCATATCGCCGATTCAGAATAAAGCGGGGGTTCCACAAAATGTGCAGAACTTCTCAAGGGCGCCCCAGATTAATTCAACAAGCAGATGCGACCGCTCACAAACTGATGCTACGAGACGTCGAAAACGCGATCAAGCGGCGATCCGCAGCTTCGTGTAATGCCGATATTAAAATACGTTTCTGTTAGTCAAATCGAACGGTCTCTTCAAACTTGAAGGTTGTAAGGTTGATACCAGGTACCCGGAAAGATTTCGACTCGACTGCCACCAAGCGCGTAGTGCAAACCTTGAGTCAGCGCCAATCCTCTACGGAATATGTAAAACAGTCATATCTACCAGTCGAACTGTACTTTGTAAATTACTCGGAGATTTCAAAATGGCCAAAAAACAGTGTCAACAGAATAATTGAGAGAGTATCACAACCCACCACACCCATACAACAACATCAGCCAGCGAAAAGGAGAGGTACGATCCAGGAATTATTTATGAGGTTTTGCAAATAGAAAGGGGTGTGGGGGAGGACGTAAAGCCGTAAACGAGAAAATGGGAGTGAGGAAATATGACGAAAGCAGGCTAACATGCCCAAGATACAGTGGAGTTGCAATGAACCCATTAGAAGATGACTTCGGAACAGTTGGCAAGGTTGCAAGCTCAAACGTTCATACGAGATGCCGATAAGGTCTTCCTTTAGATATGAATCACGTGATATGGCGGTCAGTACGGGTTATGACTAAGCGAGGATACCATCTGCATCCCACGAGCCCTAAAGTATCATCCACACGCCCCCTCCAAATGATATGCAAGGCAGGCTGCTGCCTTCAGTTTCCCTACCAACTGTACCAGGAGCGCTATCGCCGTGATCACTACTACTAGGTTCCTAAGTTTCCATTGCCCCCATAAAACCACCATGTCCCAAAATCCCAGGATCGACAAAGTCACTCCTCTCGCTGCTAGCGAAGCGAAGTGGATTGAAATCCAAAAGATTGATTGGACAGATCAAACTGGCAAGGCTCGCACCTGGGAATCAGCATCGCGAAAGACGAGAGGCAAATCTGGCGTAGATGCCGTTGCGATTGCATCAATCTTACGACACCCCTCAAGACCTCCCTCCACAATCATCGTCCTCCAATATCGTCCTCCCATCGGCGCGATTTGCGTTGAGTTCCCTGCCGGCCTTATTGACGCCAACGAATCGCCCGAGACGGCAGCAACACGGGAGCTAAAAGAAGAGACAGGTTACGTTGGACGCGTGCTGGACATCAGTCCAACTATCGTGGCCGATCCGGGCATGTCGACCGCAAACATGCAATTAGCAACTGTAGAGGTCATACTCAATGAGGGTGATGAGGAGCCTGAACAGCATCTGGACGACGGAGAATTCATAGAACGAGTCGTGGTTCCGATTGATGAATTATATGATCGCCTGAAGACTTTCTCAAAGGAAGGCAAAATTGTTAGCGCAAAACTGTTTCACTGGGCTGCCGGCTTTCATTTTGCAAAAGCAGAGGCTCTAAGCGTGCAGTGACGTGTTATGCGTCTCCAGGCCCATCAAATTCCAAGTCTGGTTGAAGTGCCGTCTGACCTTCAACCCTTTGCGTATTACAATGGGATCAAAGCAAGTGATTACAGCAACTTAACCTACTAGTTTTTGAAACTCTTTCTTTTCTTTTCAGCTTCAGGGTGGCTCTCGAGCCTTAGAATAAACCGAACTTCGAGCCCGGATTATTGATATCGACGCATAACTGCTGGACACATTTTTTGACAGTCATGAGTAATAGGGCGAGCCTAGTGAAAACCAGGCTGCACAAATGCTATGTCCCAAAATTTGCCTTTGATACTAGACCTATTAGTACTTTTATGCGCGATTCTTCTAGTTATTACTAAAAATAGTTCCTTTACGGCCAACCATTAGAAGCCTTCAGAATAATATATTCAAAAGTTCAGTACCATAGAGCCTTAATGCACATACCATCTTTCACCAGGTAGTCCTATTCTTCTTCAGCCAAAACTACATCTGCACCCATCGAGACTTGGTACCTCATAATGGGCATGGCTTCTGACATCTTATCCAACTGATTCTTAATCCACATCTTCGTTGGTAAATCCGCAACCATAAATGCCATACGCAGACCAAACACAGCCCCATACGGTCCAAAAATACCAAAATAGGAAGCTCCCTCCACAGTTTTGCAAACCTCGCTCACCATGAAAATATTTTCTGCCTCCAAATTTGGATCAAATTGCGTAGATCTAAGGAAGTTCTTTAAAAGAATCATGCAACCATAGTAATAAACTGTATGGAAAAAATTGCAGTAGCAGTCATAGCGATAGACAATTGGAAACGTAGGATCGTTGGTAGATGAAGGAACCTCTTCTGGAGGCGGCAAAACATCTCTAAAGCGACGAAACCAGTCACTAAGATTATTAATGAGTTCGTTCATTCTACTGAAGAAGCTCACAACTTCATTCAGGTTATCTCTCTGGAGATTGATAATTCCCTTCGCCATTCCAGGACACGCTGCAAGATATGCATAAAATTCGTTAGAGAGGTTGAGCACAATCGAGGAGAAACTCGATGCTGGATCTGAAAGAACGATTTTCCAGTCTTCGCTGTCAAGAAAGCAGCTAGATCTTTGCATGAATGCCTCCATAACCTAAACACTGTCAGCAAAATGAGTGGTGCTGGTATCATTCGGCTTTCTCCTATGTACCATTTGACCACGAAAGGCATATAGCATGACTCTGTCGAATTCATTCATATGACGAGCTGACCCGCGAATCTGCATCAACCGGCTAGCACCGCCAGAATGCTTCACCCATGCGTCTTTCTTGGTACATGAAAACAACTGCGCACAACGTAATGGTTAGGACTATAGGAGGACTCGACATGATATTTTACAAACCTCGTACAAAGATAGAACTAAAGTGGCACAAAGTGTATTAGAGGATACGCCTTGTTCTGGGTCAGAGATCGCCTGTTGGAGACTTAGTAATGCTTGTCCGTAAGCTAGACGAGCACGTCTAACTACTTGATCTTGACCCGATAGCCTTCCGACATGGTGGCTAACTAGGCAATGGACAGCATCGTCCAGGACTTTACTCGTTCCTAGACGCGATGGTATGAATGATAGCCACTTTCGCATCCATTGGATCTCGGTATACGCATCTTGGATTGAGGAGTTTTTCATGAAAACTGAGAGGGATTGAATATCTTGTTGTGTGGGCGGAACTATAGCCGAAGGAATTCCTAAGGAACCAGTAGAGGCACTTGTTTGTTTGTTTTCTGAGACTTCAGGCGAGTTCTCTATGTTGCGGCGCCTGCCGGTCCGTGGATTTGGACGTGATAACTCGCGGACATGGAGGAAGGAACCTTGACCTTCTCCCTCGCGGGGTACCTCGTAGACGAATTTAGCTAGCTTTTCGTATCCTGGACACTCTCTTCCAAATCTAGTGCACCGTACACATGCAGGCTTGGTTTCATCACACTTTAAAAAATCAAAATTAGAAGACAGAAGACCACAAAGGGAAGTGAAGATAATAATACATACCTTGACCCGTTGCTTTACACACGTTAAACATCCTTTGCTCCGGGGAACCCCAACCATCGTTCATGGATAATTATTTCTCTGCTTTCCCAATAAGTGCATCCAAACCCTTCAAACCCTATAAACCGGGACCAAGACAACTTGGGGGAATAGAGCTCCGTATCGGGTTCCCGGCAGATGGGTTTCACTAGCCGTTAGCGCAGATTTGGTGGTTTACCAAGCCTACTGATGGGGTGCTTCTCTACTGAACTCTCACTTAAATGGGAGTGTTGTAGTAGGTGCACAAGTGGTAAAAAGGCGAATAGGAGAGCTTGGAAAAAGTTAGGATCTTGTTCTCAGAGGAAGCCACGGCCGATTCTGGCGCATAAACTATACTTATTTGGCTCTTCACTACAGCGATAAGGCTCCTCCGATTTAACGAAAGGTAACGCTTTTAATGCACTTTCCGTTAGGTTCTCCGTGACTTATTTCGCGCCTGGGCCTTTTCTATTCCTCAGCATTCGTAATAGGCCACAGGTTACGTGGAAGCCAGATTTTGAGTGGGTGGGTAGTTAATTGGGTACCTGCTCCCCGATCTATAAGCTTACTATTAGGTCAGCATGACTTCGGGGAAAACTTGTCCACTTCAAGACCAATGCGACGCTAACTTTCTCTTAAGCATCAAGCTAAATGTAGGATATTTATTTAGAAAGTTGTAGGTGTGCTCGCTATGGGAGGGAGCGAGGCCGAAATCTTTTATTGGAACTACTCTGGTTTCATATTCTCCTTTTTAGCTGGGCCGTGGCTAAGTACTGGCTAGAGTAAATATTTATTGCTTGGAATGATCCTAAAGTTAGAGCATCTATATGCTTGTAAATGGGCTTGATTGCATGTTCAGAAGTCCAACGATGGCCTCATGGGCGAGCGTAGCTATTCTGACGTGCGTAAGAAGCATGTACATCATCTAATCATTTGTACGCCCAGGGATGCATCCCAACCGTCGATATCAATACACATATTTTACAGCTTCCTCCTCTAAGCTTGTGCCTCCTGCGGTTTCCTCTGCATTGCGTTCCTAAAGTCCTCGCTTCCTAATAACTCCTCTACTTTCTTCAGTGTCTTTTGATTCATTCTACCCTCCAGACCGCCTTCCTCAAACGCAGCATCCAAATTCTTTCCGACGTCTAAGCCTTCAAACTCCCACACGTTCGCTTTCATACCAACCCCATAGTATGCATGCTTCTGCAGGAATGCCAACCAAATCTTCACTACATCCGGGTGCCCGTCTTGAATTTGTATCAGTCGCCTTATCGTTATCCGTTCAAAGTTCTCCTGTGATTTCTTGAAGATGAAATTGGCTCGAGGAACAGTCCATCGCTCGGTTATGCGTGGTAATGGGATAGGACCGCGTGCAGGAAGGCCGAGGTAGTAGGCAGCACGCATCGCAAAGTCGGCGAAAAACTCGATGTTGCGGACAGAATAAGTGCGTAGTTGGAGGTCGCAAACCGGGAGGCCATGCGTGGGGGCACGGCGGAGAGGGCGGAGATTAACTGCTTCAACATTGAGAGGTGTTCGTAGGGATTGAAGCTTTTGGGTCGTTTCAGGATCTACTCTGCATTGAGATTTAGAGGGAGTTACGCCTGCAACAGGAAAGACTATGGGAACATACGGCATCTCTATTTTGCTAGGAAGTTCAAGGCCTCGTTGTCTAGATTGATATTAGTGTATGCCAATTAATGTAGGGCAAGGAGTCAAAACCCACTTGGCCAGCTTAATAGGCTCTATCCCAACGGTCTTCCACAGCTGGAGCAGATTATTCGAATCCGGCCCTTTCTGTGCCTCTTTCCATCGCCTAAATTCTGGATCAGTATGCAACGACTCTCCAGCACCTTTAGTGCATGACCCACCGCTGGAGTTCCTGAGGGTCACGATCCCGCAGTTTCTTGGCCTCCTTAGCCATATCCCTACTCGCTTCTTTTTTCACTCTGCCACCGATTGTTAGAGACCATTTCCCAGTATGTTTAGCAACTTCCACTCTAACCTCTCAAACTCTGCTGGGTCTAAGCCCATGCGCTTAAGCGCAGCATGTGTGGCAGCATTCGACGCCGACCTTTGGAACGGTGTGACTCTCTGGGGCGCAACCTGTGCTCAAATCAGTCAATTGGTTTCCAGGCTAGCATCGTTTAGATTGTAGCACATACCCTGACTCTTTTCATGAGGCCGAGGGACGACCTCGCACACGAAGGCGTCGCCATGGCCATCAAGATTGAATGGCGGCGGAAGCATAGAGACAAGTCTTTCCCGTTGGGTGAGGCTCGAGATGTTTCACCGCCTGGCAGAAAAACGAAACGGAAGTGGCCGACGCCAAGGCTACCGTGACACTAGGCCCTGTCAATCCATTAGTGCGCATGCTTTGCTGAGGCCGACTTCACTTCCTGTGCTTTGCTGAATCTCGAGAGTATTTAGCTATATACAAAGTGCTTGGGAAGCGCTCTCTTCCTGCAAATTCCCAACTGATCCCCTCGTAAGCATGGATGGCCCAGTAGCCTCTCACAATGTATTCCAACGAGCAACCGAAACCGCCCTCTACCTACGAACTTCTCTGCCAGATATTCTTCATCATCCAAAGGTCGCAATCGTGTGTGGATCTGGCCTTGGGGGGCTGGCAGAGACGATTCATCCTGAGCCTAGGATAGAAACAGCATATGCGAATATCCCGAACTTCCCTCGAAGCACTGGTGAGTGCTGCTTCTAGAGCAGTAAGCAATGACTTGTAAGAGGACTAAGAGTGTTAATTTTCTGCATGGTACTATAGTACAGGGACATGTAGGCAAGCTCGTTTTCGGGTTGATTGGGCCAGCAAAAACCCCGGCAATATTACTCGTCGGACGAGCACAGTTAGTGATCTTGGGTAGAGCATGACAGCACGAGGCGCCTTCTAATTCACAGAGATAGCTTTTATGAAGGACACACCATGGACCTTGTCACATTTGCTACACGGGTATGCAAAGTTATGGGCGTAGAGATAGTCATTGGTGTGTTAAGAAAACTGCACGGCTTGTCAGACTATTTCTGACAGCATTTGTAGTTACAAACGCAGCCGGTGGTTTGAACCAAGACTATGCCGTTGGAGATATTGTGTGCTTAAACGATGTAACAATATCCACGCAACTATCGTAACTGCGAGGAAAGATTTCAGCTGATCTCCTGCAGCATTTGAACATGGCAGGCCTTGTTGGCATCCATCCTCTCCGCGGTCCGAATATCGATGACTTTGGTGTCCGATTTCCCCCTCTTTCAGACGCCTATGACCTGGAGCTGCGAAGGAGAGCACATCAAGCGTGGAAGAAACTCGGCTTAGACAAGCAGAAGAGACAGTTGCATGAAGGTGTTTACGCCTTCGTAGCTGGACCCACGTGAGTGAAATTTTTCTAAAAATATTCATGGGAAATGTTGCTTTCGATGCACAATCTGGGAGATCACCCCCAGTTTAGAGGATGCTGACAGCAGTTGCAGATATGAAACACGCGCCGAGTGTCGCATGTTAAGAGGATTTGGTGCTGACGTCGTAGGGATGTCCACGGTCCCAGAAATTGTTGTTGCACGCCACTCTGGACTGAGGGTCTTGGCGTTTAGCCTTGTCACTAACAACGCGGTGTTAGAGGCTGGACCGAGGGGTGACGACGAAGCGATTCAGGCAATGAGTAAGGATGAATTGGGTCAACACTTGAGCAAAGGCAAGGCAAACCACGGGGAAGTCCTCGAAGCAGGACGAGAGGCAGCCAAGGATATGCAGGTATGGTTTGACTCTTTGTCGTCCTTGTGACGATTAATTTGGTTGCTAATAGTACAGCAGGCGTTGGTGAAGCAGATCTTGTCCGACCTTTACCCACAGTAGCAAAGGCGTTGACATGGTTGATGATACCACGTCGTCGGTGCGTAGACTAGCAATAGTACCGACTTGCATGAAACATGTGTTGGAACTCGACTGCAGGCTGCGTCATGTTCCTGCAGGGTGGCCAACGGCTGAATCATTCATGCGTGACGAATAGCCCCGGATTGCGTGCAATCCTCGTGTTGGTTCTTCGAGAGAACTTTGATGGTTGATGAAGTTGACGGTTAGCTCATAACAGCTCAGCCTTTTCCGATCCTTCCGTTTCGCTTCGCTTTTAAGGCTTTGTAATATGCCTTCTTCCCGCTAGTCTTAGAAGACTGAATCTCGTTGTACTTCTTTTTGAACCTGCCAGTCTCTGCTTCCCCGGCAAGAACCTCCTCTACAAAAGTCTTCTTCCGATCCTTGTTCTGCAATCTGCCGGTGTAATATTCAGTAGGGCCTTCAATAATTGTTCCAATCTGAGAAAATTCAGGCACACTAAACTGGCTGCTATCCTTTTTGTCTGGTTCGGAGTTTAGCCTTCATCCGTTTTAAAGCATCAAAGGGACTCACAGAATCGCTTTGGATCTAATGTTCCTCTCATCTTTAGCAATTGAAGATCTCGTTTGAGCTCAGGTGTTAGGTCAGTTCGCGGGAGATTGAACCAGGAACTGCCGGCAGTAGCCTTCTTCTCCTGCAGAAACGAAGTTAGCGTCTCTGATGAAGATTGATTATGCATGCAATAACGCCAATGTCAGGTGATTTGCCTCAGAGTAACTATGTAAAAAGTGCTCTCAGTGGTACAGGGTGGCACCCAAGACGGGGCCATGATCTGCGTCAAGGGAATGATTGGGAAAATTTTCCTCATAGGCAAGAATAGAAATGACGATGAGAAGACGTGCCTCTGCGAGTCGTTTTCTCAGCTGTAGCGGATCCTCGACTTTGCGTATGTCGTTCGACTGACTCCAGGCCTGATGGTTCAGCAGTCTCGATGAGTCGATCCGAGCCACGTCACCTTCACGGCAGATGTATGGCTTTGCGATAGCCCCAGTGTTTAGCTTGGGAAGGGTGAAGTGCGATTCTGAGCTGTCTCGTGATTTCTGGGCAGACGTGTTCTCCGCCCGCATTCTGCTCTCGGCTTCCTTCAGGAGGGCGTGAATCTGCTCGGATGACAGATCATCCTCACTTGCAGAGGATGCGTCCTCGTCCTTGCCCAGGAACGGGCCTTGATGCGCTGGCATGCTTGACGTAGGGCTGTGTTGCGAAAGAGGTGTGGGTGAGAAGATTTCGGTTTGGAAGAATTCCAGAAAAGCACTACTTCCGGAAGAACATGGGGCCGGGGGAAGAGCAAGCGAGCGAGAGGGAACCGAGGAGGGGGTTAGCGCGCAGTAGAGAGTTTTGCGGTGGCAGGGAGGTGGCAGGGAGGTGGCAGGG
>KV749116.1:0-16154 GCA_001692915.1 Glonium stellatum
CCGTGGTGCTCGGCGTACTGGCGCAGATACTCGCCCAGGTCGGCCCAGCCGCCGCCCACGCGCACCATCACGCGCTCGCCGTTCTCGCCCACGCGGCGGACAAACAGCTTGATGGGCTTGTCCTTGCCCGGCTGCGTGAGGTGGTACAGCTTGATGTCCGAGTCGCCGCCACTACCGCCACCGCCACCGCCGCCGCCGCCGCCGCCGCGACGGGAGTTGCCGCCGGCGTTGGAGGCGTCGAAGTCGTTTTTCACCGGCGACAGGGTCAGTTCGGGGGATTTGATGCCGCTGGCGGTGCGGGAGGCGCGCAGGGAGTTGCCGTAGTGGGCGCGGGAGTTGCCGAGGCTGGAGCCGGCGCGGGGGTGCTTGACTTCGGGCGCGTCGGCTTCGGGGCCTGAGGTTAGGCGGATGTGGGCTGGGATTGTTGTGAGGATGTTGCTGATTTGGCGCTCGAGGTCGTCGGCGGAGTTGCTGTTATTGTTGTTGTTCGAAGGTGAGAGAGCTTGTTGCGCGAACTGAGTAGGTGGCCATGGTTGTTTTGCGTCGGACTCTTTGAGGTCTTTCATAGGACGACGTTTTGTCATGGCAGAATTGAGAGGGGGCCGTGGCACTTTGGCTTGTCGGTTGGTGCCGTTGCGGAGGGAAGGTGAGTCTTCGATCGTGCTTTGCGGGCTCGATGTCTGCGATATGCCGGAAGATGTAGAGTCGATGCTATCGCGACGCAATCTAGAATCGGGCGTCTGCGGGCGCTGTGGGATGGATGTGGGGGTCGACGGCGACGGCGGCGGCCTTTCAGCTGCAACAGCCAGAGGGCTGGAGTACTTGCTTGGTAGCAATGCTTCCGCTCGATCCGTATTAACTAGTGATTCCGGTATACTGTTTGAATGGTCACGGGCAGGAGAGGAGACACGGGAAGAGGCGCTGCTACTTCTCCTGACATGAATGCTTTTGACCTGTAATGACATTAACAAACTAATTTAATCAAAGGCAACGCATGTACAAACCTGTGCTCTTGAGAAGCTTTCAATTGATCTAATCGAAGCACGTTTCACAATTGATACTTCCGGTGTAGCTTGCGCAACGACTTCTTCCCCGTCCTCATTTAGTAATGTTGGCTTATGATCAACTTCTCCATCATCCAGTACTGCTCCTGTCGTGCTGACTTCCTCAGATCCTGGTTGAGGGAGAGTTGTTTCTGTTGGATATGGTTGCTGATCTACAGTAGCCAGGATATCTAATCTTAGAGTAGATGAGCGTTGCGGAACATCAGAGTCATTTTCATTTTCTTCAAAGGTTGGAAATTGCTCGGCTTGTGGGCTTTCTTCATCTAATTCCTTCGAGGCAGCCATAGAAGATGGAATATTCTCCACGCCTCTCGAGTTTCCATTGGATAGTGAGTCTATTAAGTCCGGCTCGGTGGCATGCGCTGGTTCTGACTGGTCTAAGATGGTTCCATTCACGGATCGGTCTGCTTCCTCAAACAATGCTGGAGGTGTTTTCTGCAATGCCTTCATTCTTCGCACTTCAACTTCTAGAATTCTGCGTCGGGCCTCAACTGTCCATTGAGTGTAATCTGCCTCCAGATCTTCGAAATCGTCGATCCAGTGCTCAGGTAGCGCATCATCTCTGCCTTCCATAGTATCCAACATCTTGTCCAATCTTTGGCCTAAATCTGAGACTTTCCGCCGAAGGACACTCGATATGGTATCGATGGCTTCCTTCCAACTATTAAAAGCGGAGTCTGATAAATCATGCTCAGAAGGTGGTTCAATAGCCTCCCATCCCAATCTCATGGCTGTTTGAGCGCTCTCAAGATCGTTTAAAAATCGTGGAGTGTCGCGTAGCACAGATAGACGGGCCGACCATGTATCAACGCTCAACTTGAGCTGGGAGAGGCGCGGAAGGGCTTGCAGAAGGGTTTGAGTGATGAGTATGGAGAAATCATCCAGTGGTGCAAATTGCGGGCGCTTATCACCATGGCTTGAGGGAGGCCTCGACCTATTAGGCCCGTGTATATCCAAAATATACCCTTTGAGATCTTCAATTTCGAGGGTTTCCAGCTCTTGTTCTATGTCCTCAAGGCGACCTTCGTAGGCCTCCACCTGGACCGAAAGGAGCGAGCCCCAGTACTCCAACGGACCAATTGTGCCAGCCTCGGTGGAACCATCTACTATATGTTCATTGAGATGGGCTTCTACGCTTTTCCTCCTCATTTCCCGATATTCTTCATTCGGGACTTCAAAAGTACCGGCCCATCCCCACTGTTCGATCTCTTTGCACCAAGCTTTCAGTCTTTGGGCGGCTTTGGCGACCCTGGTGCCCAGGTCCTTTTCTGCAGGCGTTGCCGTCTCGATGCAGGAATATACTTTGTATTCGTCGCTGTTGTTGTAGTGTATCGGAGTTTTGGTGAAAGCTCGAAGGGTTGTCGATGGGGAAAGCTCGCGGTAGTGGCCCTCGTCCGAAGATTGGTTCGTTCTCCCCAGGCGTCGTGGAGACATGGTAGGGGAACTGCTGCGGCTCTGGTAGATTGGAGGGGGAAAACGCGTTGGGCTAGATAGTGCGGCCATGGTCGCGGTTGGCTGGGGGATTCGGAAGTGGCAGTATGTACATGAAGAAGGTTGGGAGAAGAACGGCTGGTATAAGAGTCAATAGCTGGATGGTTAGTTGCGTTGACAGTTCGTGGCTGTACAGTTAATAAAAGTGTCGTTGACGTGTTACAGCATCGGACAGCATGCAAATGTGAGACCAGGATGCCTGTCCAACATTTTGGCGCCGTCAGATTCGGGTAAAGCGCCGATGTTCCCGAGCCACATCACCACCACAACACCATGAACCTCTTCGTACCTACAGCTACAGCCACAGAATGCGCCAACTCCCACCTTTGCAACATATTCATCTTATCCGAACTCAAACGGATGTCTAGTGGAAACCTTCACAAAAAGCTAATGATGGTCGCATCAATTTTACAGGCCTCAGTCTCGAACCTGGAGAGCAAATCTATTAGGAAATGCTTTCCTATGGCAGGGCCAATCCCCGTGCCCTAGAATATTTCGATTTTCTCCATTCATGGCAAATCATGTGTATCTAGCTAGTACGTGATCACTCTGTAAGCTTTGTTGCCTGCTCGGCTACGGGGAAAACACATTGGAATGGCGTGGACGTCAATCTATTTGGCGTAAGCCGTGGAATACTTGTCGAGTGTCGTAATGTCTTTGTGGCACCAATGCCTTTCTATGCATCCTCGAGAAAAGAAATTACCTTAGGCAGGCCATGGAGCCGTTCATCAAGGCGCTCTCCACTCCTGGGATTCCGGATTTGGTGTTCTCATGTAGAGATTCCATTCTTCAATGCCAGCAAATGGCCTTTATATTGATTCTTTGAACAAAACGGCCACCGCACCACTGTAGAAGCTTTTTCTACGCTCCAAGTTGTTACATTTTTGCAATAATCTGACGACCTCTCTACTATAGACCGGCGAGAGCTTTGATACTCGACTTAGATAATGAGGTATCGGCGAAAGAGTCACTGGCTCGTGCGGTATATGTGTATACAAACTTCACTAATGAAGAATTCTAGGGCTGCGCTAGTCATAATATTAAACCTTGATTTTTATATATGCATCGTCGTGTCTTGTGGTTTCCTTAAAGTGATTCTCATGCCTGAAACTAATCTTTTTAATCATTAGAATAAGAATCATCGTTTCTGTCACCAAAGTATTTAATTATCCGATAATATTTAGAAGGCAGTATTATCTGTCTTAGCTAGCAGCGCAGCGCACCCCCAATGCTATTACCGAAATTCCGAACACCTCAATTAAGATCAAAACCATTTGTATAAATCATATCAATAAACGTCTTTCATTCACTCTATTACCCACAAGATGTCAGGGGAACTGGGACGTAATTTCCTAGTCCAAGTCAATTTCTCTGACTGATTTGATATGGTATTCCCCCATAAACCCTCCACAGTATTTACTAGCACGCATCGGCCTCGTTTGTCCTTATCCGACCATATCTCCCAGATCGAAGGCGCCAACCATGGTCTCTCATCATCTGAGAGGATGAGGCGCAAACGTCGCCGTCATGGTTGCGCTTAGGGTGGTGCTCTTTGGGACGGAGGTCAGCAAAAGGATGTACCGAGAGAGCTGAATCGGGCTGAGGTAAGAGCGAGTTTAGTGTCTCAACCTAGAAATGTAGCGGAGGCAGACGGACAATCCAATGTAGAAAAGAAATCATTGAATCGGAACGTTGGGTATTTAGTCCTATCTCATACTAGGAGGTTTTCGTCACCAAAGGCGTGCAGATTTGATATCTCAGATAGGGTAACGGCATTATTCAGCCAGCTTCATTGGCAAAGAAGTAGCGCCATGCAGAGCAGATACAAATGAAGAACCGTTTTTGACCCAACCTGACCAGCAAATAATCATCCATGACCGTTCCTCTACTTCCTGATAGCACGCTGGTAGAAAGCCAGCTCCTCACCCTCCAAAATGTATCCATCGCAGCGACCGCTCTGGCCGGGCCTCGAGGAGACGACTGCGTATAGACGACCAGCTTCGAATTGCTTCTCTAGAGCAATCTCGACCTTGCCCGAAGCAGAAACACGGGCAGCCTGCTTCTTCTCGATACTCTTGCTCTTCTTCTTTTCCTCTTCCTTATCACCTGCAGTCTTGGTCTGCCTCCTGCGACCTAGGTTCTGACCGTAGTGTGCCTCATACCATTGCCTGAAAGGAGCAGCATCGACTTGGACGACGGCGGCCTTGGTGAGGGTGTTCGTGCGGACGAGTTCGTTGTTCGACGGGTGGAAAGCGACGGCAATCACACGGACTTTCTTGGCAATGCCTTCAGAGCCCCATGAGAAGTTGCCGGAATCGAGACGGAGGGCGCGGAATTTGCGGTTGCCGCCTCGTGTGCGGACAAGATGGATACGCTTAGCGCCAATACGAGTATTGGCGGGCTGGCGACCCTTCTCGAAAGCTCTAAAGCCATGTTAGACATGGGGATTAGATGCAATCGGTTTATGCATACCTCTTCTTGCGATAGTATGCTCTCTTCGCACCAGTCGCGGCGCGCTTGTGACGAGAGTCTCGTGAGATACTGGTAATAAGTTAGCAGAGTATTCGGAAAGAATGGTAGTTAGGTAGATACCCCATGATTACGGTTTATAAAGAAGACTGTAACTCAAAAAAGTTCTCGTTAGCAATGTCTCTAACCCGGGAATGTAGAGTATCTAAGAATCTGGAGGATGCGACGGAGGTTGGAAGATAGACCGCCAGCCTAGCATATTCGAGAACATAAGGCAGTTGTACGCTAAAAGTATTTCTAGCCCTTCAAGATGTTGAAATCGAAAGTATTGCGCTGGTATGAAGCCCGATGCACTCCAATGATCCTCTTGTCAAGCCCATATCGACATCTTGATGTACTCTAACTACTGAAAGGTGTACTAACCTATCGGCTCCGGCCTTCCTGCGCAATCGTCGGGGGTGAGTCGTCGGGATGGTTTTGTCGTCGCAAGTCGTGATGTTGAAGTCTTTGAGTGGAATGTGTGCGATTTCGTCGCTTACCATTTCGCTTTTCCACTTATGATCTAGCGTCTTGGCAGCTGAGTTTCCGCTCCGGGGATTCCATTTTCGTGTCGTGCGTGCCTCTGATCACCAAAAACTCTTTTCCAACCTCAATCTTATAAGATGGGCATATTGCCGTTAAGAAAGTCGCTAGGGATATTTCTGTGGCCGCTTGCTGCTAATATATATTGCAAAACCCACCCGGCCTTTCTATGTATTTCGTTCAGACGCAGCCCGGTAAGCTGCAGATTTGCTTCAGCAAATGTTCTCATTCGTCAGTTAACCCCTTTAAGGCTCTAGTATCAACAAAGTCTATTCAATATTCACATGCACTATTGTTTTTACTGATAGAGACTTCAGGTTACTACTACTAATGTTATTCGGTCAAGGTTAAAGACGATCCCGCCATGTGCAATTATTGGTATCCCTTAAGGCATAGCTGGACTAAGGTTTTAACTATGTTGGGTTTACTGGTCTCCCTTCTCCATCGCCGAGTCCTGCACGTTTCAGAATGGCGATTTTGTCTCTGATCAACGTGATTCGTAATCATCCTGCGAAAACTTGAGCCGGTCAGGTCTGGATCGTGAAATTTTAGCCGGACTGTGTTCAATCGGAACCACGGCATGCTCGACCTTGCCAACTTCCTCGCTCCCAATGCTACGCTTTACCACTACTTCAACGCGCTTGAGATATCATGAGCTCCGAAACCATCATAGGCACCACGATCACTCTCCTCAAAATTGATTGACGGTCATCTGAACTTTAGTTCGCTTACTGTTCATAGGATTTGCTAGTCCTACAGAAAGGGAGTATGACGAACCGAAGAGGCGGCCATTAATCATCCCAATTTCCTACTGTGAGCCAAAAGTTAGACCGGCCATCATCTTATCTTCAGACCATTCATGATATTTCAATGGTGGTCAGGATCCTCCAAAAGCCGAAACACTAAGCAAAGCGTTCCTCATGAAACATAGCGAGTCGTACTCTGCATAGTGCTAGCCTTGCCGACTGCCACGTAAGATTGGTATACTCACCTCAGATCTTCTTCAGGTGTTGCATTCTAATGCATGGCATTTGGGGGCCAGTCGGGTTTTTTGAAGGCTGCCAGACGCCCTCCTCGGTAGAATACCTTGCACCCCGCTGTCAGAGTACGCGAAAACTGGGATGTATTATATCTGTGCGGTATGGGTATTAACCACGCACGGCGAGTTGTATTGTCCCGGCTGATTGTTCCCGCCCCCCCCTTTTGCGGTCCGGAGCGCCGGCCACTATGGGGTTCAAACCCCCAAATCTCTTTATTTTATTGGACACCAAGCGGATTTGTAAGTTTCAAATTACCTCTTTTGTGGATTGCATCACAAAATCACCGGTTTTCGCAACGCGTACGAAAATCATCCTTGTCCGAGTCTTGTGGAGGAAGAAGTCTAGACCGTTTACATGGTCAAGGTAAGTACTTGTATTCCAAAAAGGTTTAATATCACATCAAAGCCCTCAAGGAAGCACGCGTTCTGTTCGGGCATTGTTTCATAACGATAAAATTTTTTATGTCAAGACGCGGCGAAGAAAATACTCAGGAAATATATCTCAATGGGGACGTCTCCTCATTTGCTCTTCGTGTTCCGTGGTGGAAGAGTCTGTAGGCATGGGATTTTGAGCGGACCGTCAGGGGATGCGCCTTCGAGATTTCCGTGGGTAAAGACCGAAATGTCCAACAATTGTGGCTTATTGACGAGGGGTAAGAATGGCCCTCACAGCTAGCCGTCGCTAAAACAGAGGCAGTTAGGAAGGCCCTTACCGCACCCCTGAGGGGCACGCACAGCCTGCCACAAGCCCGCAATTTATCCCCATGCACCACAATCCTTTCGGTATCGGCTAACGGGATTATACCCCTCTGAGAAACCCCGTGAATTCAATCAACCACAATTTAACTTGATGCTATGTAACACAAACCTATCCAACTTTCTTCCTTCAGCCGTAGGTGGAACAGTTCGTAGCGGAGGGTTTTATGGACAGGTCACCGGAGATATTTCAGTTCATCTTAGTTGATTATCAACCCATGTTTTGATACTTTCTGTCTCCTATGCTTGTCGCATGGCTGCTTCCATAACGTCTTCTATACATTGTAATGTCTTGCTTCATGTTGTGTTGTTGACTTCGTGTCGAGGTATCATCTGATTGAACGCCATCGCTTGCGCCTACTATCCTTTAAGACCTTTCCTTCAGTATGTTCCTGTTCGCTCGGCGCCGAGAGGGTCGAGTCACTGCACCTCTTCTTTTCCAGTTGCTTTCTTACTATCTAATATTTTGTCGCACCACCTCTCATACTTTCCCACAAAGAGGTACGGCACTCGCTCGTTGGTCTAGAACTACTCTCCCACGAAAGGTAGAATAACATGTATTAACTTCACATGTTTTAGAATTACCGCGCAATGCGACAGATACTAGCATAGCTGAAAGCTTTACATTCTCAGCACCCAGTCTCGGTGGTTTCTCAGTGCGTCCAAATACAGCACATGTAGAGCAGTCGGTAACCGCAGTTGGCGACCCCACACCAGTAGAAACGACAGCATTTACTGCAGGCGCACCACGTCTAGAAACCACAGTCGCACCATTTGCAACTGTTCCTGCTCCGGAGGGGCCTATTGTAACTCCAAATATTCCACACATCGAATCCACTGCAGACGGGCTCGATGCACCGACCGCTGCTGCAAGCGGCACCGAAACCCCGGAGCCCGAAATAATCGCTACCCCCACCTGTCTCGGCTGCGATATCGAGGTAACAGTCACCGGCCTAGATTTTCCCACCACGCCAGCCGCCGAGATAGCAGGCAACGGTAACGGTACACCATCAACCCAACCGCCTCCTCCGGCAACGGTCACAGCCGGTTCGTCCGCAATCCAAATCAGTCAAGACAGCTCAGGCTTCATAGTTGGTACGCAAACCGTATCCGTCGGCGAGACCATTAGTGTCCAAGGCATACCCGTCGTTATCCAAACCTCCAACGGCCAAACCCAAGTCGTAGTAGGCAGTAGCACCGTTCCGATCACTCTTAGTCCCTCCATCCGAGGCCCGATTACTACAGCGCCCCTCACTATCGCAGGGCAAACCGTCACCGCAAACGGCGCCGGCAGCTTCATCATCGGCACCCAAACACTCGCCCCCGGCGGTCCCGCTATCACTGTCTCAGGCACTACGGTATCGCTTGGGCCATCTGGGACTATCGCTGTCATCAACGGCGCGACTTCGACGCTCGCTTCCGGGCCCCAAATCACAGCGAAGCCAGGCCCGCCACCCATAATAATAAACGGCCAAACCTACACCGCGAACTCGGCAACCCAGTACATCATCGGCCCCGGCACAACGCTGACACCCGGCGGCACAGTAACGATCGGTGGGACTATCGTGAGCCTGAGTCCCAGCGAGACACAAATCGTGGTTGCCGGGACTACGAGTTTGCTAGGTGCGGGAACGGCGGCGGGATCGGGTCCTGGGACGGGTGCGACAGCGAAGTCGACACACAGTTCTGCGGGTGCAGCGAAAGCGCGAGGGACCGGAACAGTGGGGTGGACGGGATGGATCGAGGGAATAGTTGGAGGAATTGGCGTTTGGGTGTTAGCGGCGTTTTTATGACGGGCTTAATGCATCGTTTACGGATATAAGACTAGGAGTGGATTGCGCTGTATTGGTACGGAATACCCCCATCTACCATGTGATAGGATACATGTTACATAAACTGGGACGGCCTCGAGGAGTTACCGGGGACGTCCCGTTGTATTGAGCTATAGAAATAACTATAAAATCTTAATTATTTATCTAGGGCTCTAATGCCGCGAGGAAATACATACTTTTCATATCCATACATCCAATTGCTGATCTTTCATGCAGCTTTCCAACCCGTAAATGCGTCAGACCTTGTACGATATACCCACAACACCAAAAAAAGCAATTTTTCTGCCGATTTACGCCTTAATTTCAATCTCTAAAACCGCGTCCGTCTCTTTCGTCCTCCCCAACCCCTCCTTCGCATAAAAATCCATCGGATACACCCCACCGCCTTCCTCCCCTTCCTCCAACCACTTCGCCTCTCTAACCCCCAGCGCCACAAGTGCCTCGTACGGACTCAGCAGCGGACGCGGGAACGCATAGCCCCAATCGATGCTGAGTCTGGGACACGCGATCTGAACCCAAGCCTCGACGTCACCCATCAAAGCCAGCTTACCCGGGAAGATCTCGCTAAGCAGCAGATTCACCCACTTGATGCCCTGTTTGCGGAGCTGGTTCTCGATGAGCGTGAGCGTGTGCGGGTTCCCTTGGCGGCCCAGCGAGCCGAGAATCAGGCCCCAGGTGTGGGCCTTGCGGGCGGCCAGGATGGCTGTGCGGCGCATGGCATGCAGCGAGTCGTGGGCGTAGGTCTCGTGGGTGAGGCGGCGCGAGTACGGGTCGTAGCGGTAGGCGGGGAGGCTTGGGTTCGCAATCATGGCGGACTCGAGGTGGAAGCGGCCGTCGCCGAGGTAGAGCAGCAGGTCGGGTGCTGTTTCTTCTTGCTTCCCACCTGCCGAGGCGAGGCTACTGCTGGGGATGGGCAGGGAGGGCGAGGTGCAGCCGAGGATTTCGCCTTTGGAGAGCGGCGCGATCTGTGGGATCAACGGGCTGTAGCCTTCGCGGCGGAGAGCGGGCACAATGCCGTGGATCGTGGCGTTAAATTGTATTGTGCCTACGAGCGCTATTGTCTTCCCAGGTGGAAAGTTGCGGGTTATGGTTGAGAGGAGATGAGTTGTATCGATGCCGATGGAGACAAAGATATAGAGGGTTGCGATTTTGGTTACGGCGACCGGGATGAGACAGCTATGAGCGTAGTGGATGAGTAGGTCACAACCTAAAGCTCGGGCAGTAAAATCATCGATACAGCATGCGCCGTAAGTCACATCGCCCATTATAAGTGTGGAGATACCGGGACAGAAGCGTGTAAGTATATCAGAGATCGTAGTTGCGAAAAGGAGAAGGCCTTCAGGGAATTGGAGCGCAATATTCTTAGCACCACTATTGCGTATTCGGTGGATCGTCTTGTGGATTTCGAAGTTGTAGTTTGATGGGAGGAGCGCGATGGCTTCATTGATGTCTGAGTCTTCGAGGATAGATGCTGGGATATTGTTCAGAACTCTAGCGGTTCGATGAGGTTGAGCAACTGCGAGGCATATATAAATATATAACTAAGTCGACAAGCTCCACAGCATGCTCATACCTTGTATTGCCCCGCTATCCTCTATATTTGCATTTGGATCCGCCTTCCCCGCTGCTCTTTCTGCTGTTTTTCTCCCAACGAACCTCTTTTTTGGTTGTTTAGGTACAGCTGGAAGCTCACCATTAAACCCCTCTTCTACTGCTGGCCCTAGATTTGTTGCTGCTCTATCTTCCTCCATGTTTGGGATGTTGATAGTGGGGTATGTATTTGGTGTAGGTGGGATGAAATTGTTCTCGTAGGGCTGAGATCGCCGAAACCGACGCCACCCCGCAAAAAGCTAATCCCCGCCAGCCATCCGAGGGTAACCACTACCAAAACAGCCACCTCTTCAATCCCCTAGTCGTTGACATATCACTCTTCTACGACCCTAAATATGTCCTCCCGCTACAGCTGTGCGCGTCTTGCACGCCTTGCTGCTCGTCACCCGTGCCGGAGAACATTCGCTACAGCAACCGCGAATCGTCCTGCCGAACACATACGGATCGTGGAGGTTGGGCCAAGGGATGGATTACAAAACGAGCAGACGAGCATACCTCTAGCAACAAAGATAGAACTTATAGAGAGGTTAGCAAAGACCGGGCTACAGACTATTGAAGCAGGGTCGTTCGTCTCGCCGAAATGGGTCCCTCAAGTATGCAACAATGGCCGCTACTCCCATATTACTCCTAGCGATATTAAACACAATGCTAACATTACACTATACAGATGGCAAACTCCTCAGAAATTCTCCAACATATCCTCCAAACACCACCAGCATCGCCACACCCCATAACCTACCAATTCCTACTTCCAAATGTCAAAGGTCTCGATAATTTCCTCGCCTACTACGAACCATTCTCATCAAAACAGACTACATACCCCACACCACCGCCATCACCAGATAATGATAATGGGCCTGCATTAAACACATCTTCAGAAGACCCCAATGTTATGCCCTCGGGGGCTGAGGCAGTGGGTTCATCCCGAGCTACTTCTGGTGTCCCAGAAATCGAGCTCTCGATCTTCACCGCTGCCACAGAATCATTTACACAAAAAAACACCAACTGCAGCATTGCTGAATCACTCGAACGCTTCACACCCATAATGTCACGGGCGAAGACCCTTAATCTAAAAGTGCGAGCATATATCTCAGTCGCCCTCGGATGCCCCTACGAAGGGCCTAATGTAGACCCGCATAAAGTTGCTGATCTAGCCCTCAACCTGTTGGAGATGGGGGCGGACGAGATATCGGTGGCAGACACAACTGGGATGGGCACGGCGCCTAAGACGGCTGAATTGCTGAAAACGCTGAATGCAGCCGGTGTTGACAAGAGCGATCTCGCGTTACACTTCCACGACACTTACGGACAAGCGCTAGTAAACTCAGTGGTCGCGTTGGAGCATGGAATCAGGACGTTTGACTCGGCAGTGGGTGGTCTAGGGGGCTGTCCGTTCAGTCCCGGCGCGACCGGTAATGTAGCAACGGAAGACTTGGTACACTGTTTCCACAGCCTAGGTGCAAAGACAGGAGTAAATATAGAAAAGCTCGCTGAGGTCGGCGACTGGATTTCAGGGGAACTTGGAAGAAGAAACGAGAGTAATGCAGGAAAGGCTATTTTGTCGCGATTAAGGAAATCCCAATGAACGTAAACAGGTGCACGGGGAAAAACAGTTCATGATTTGCAATTTCTTTTTGTGGGTTCTAAGAGGCCAAGTAGAAAGACCGTGTGTAATGTATACACTGTACAGAGCAGAAATATTAATGTAACGACCTATATCAAGCCACTAAAACAACCCAAGGACACCACCCTAGCCTTAGAAGCAAGCCTATCGACCCAGAATATCGCCACACGATAACTATCTACGTACGCTATCTATTTTTGTCTGCCGGACTCTGAACTTCTTACATGGTACACATGCGTTCTGCAAAGGCCCCTCGTCGACTGCTGTATGACACGTAGATTAATGCGCTAGAAATTCTGAGGTCCAACAAAAATAAGCCCCCATCACTGCAAAAATGATCGCCAATTGATTCGTCCACTCATAGTGGGCTGACCTGCTCTTAGATCTCCTGCAGTAATCCTTGTTATATAAGCGCCGACCAGAGCGAAACAAAGTTTCAGACAGTCTAGCGGGACGAGCCCCTGCGTGATCGGTCGCGCTAGTTACCGAGTATAGATAGACCTGCATTTTGTCCCTGATACGACGACTTGTACTATTTTAAGCTCGACATTTCCTGTCCAAGTCACCTCTCCGCTGTTGACTGGAGAACATCGCCGTCTTTAGTGATTAGTATAACTCTTCTCTCACCTTGTACTGCTGGCAACTTCGTATCAAATTTCACTTAGCGCTCAGCGCGACCTGAGAGAAAGATGTCGAGGGCTTACTATCGTCTGACCACCATCAAATGACGCAGCGTAAGACGGTTCCTTGCCGCCCGTCGGGCCACCAACCTCTTATACAGTCGCTACCAACATAACGGGTCCGTGGTATTCGGGTAAAGGAAACCCAACACCATACTTAGGCCAGCTTCTGCACTTACATGAGAATTCTCAGCCCGTCGCTTGTGGTCATACGCAAAACCCACAACGATTTGTCAAGATATAAGAGCATCCTAGTTTCCCTTGAATCAACTTTCCCCCATAATCATCACATTCTCTATCTTTCCACTGCAGACGAGCTCCTTCACTGGGTGTCTCTACATCGGTCACTTCTAAAAAAACCATTTCACGCTTCACTATGTTCCGCTTTAAATGGGGTTCGGAAATGGCACGCCGTAACCTATACTGGAAGGTTCCCTCCATGACGGCATTATGCCTTGCCCTTGGAGTTGGATTTGCGCTTGGCCATCACTTCTTTTACAGTCATTTGGATCAGCGAGTCGTTGGTAATGCCGCGCATCAGCAATGGGTCACAAGAGCAGGCAATGCCGCCGCATTTATTGTCAAGCTCTCACTAACAACCATAACTAGCGCTGCTTATACGCAGTGGCTTTGGTTGCATATAAGAAATAATCCGTCTAAAATGCAACGCCTCGACACTATGTTTGACGTTCTGGGAAATGCTTGGCAGTTTCTCGATTTGCGATTTTGGATCTACCATCCTATGTTGGCTTTGCCTGCTGTAATTACATGGTGAGTTAGCTGACAATGATCCTACTGTTGGCCAGGGTAGTAATGAATTCGTAGGCTCCTGCCGCTGTCAGCAATCTTCACTCCAGGAACAATTGTAGTACGCCCTTCCGTTTTCACAACTCAACAGCCACTCACAATCTACCAACGCGACTATATCACCGGCGGTTATGCTACCTATGAAAACGATAGTGTCTCCACTACAATGATAGGATTTCCCACCAATTTAAACCCAGCGCTCGTTTCCACCATGGCCCAAGGAATGATAGCCCCAGTCCCTTGGCCCCAATCCAATGCGAACATCACTTATAGCGCAGGATTTAACGCGCCTGCTCTATCTTGCTCTAGAGCAGACAACCTCACCGAGAGCTATGTCAACGCCGCATTCGAAGAGTATCAGAACTCAATTCAAGCAACTCTTGTACTCGCATCATTCGTTCCTCAGCCAGGTTTCGGTCCAGGAATGAATGGGTCCTTTTTCAATGACAGCTCAGCTTTTCACGGCCCGACTATGCCTAATTCATACCTCGATGTAATCTCGCAGGATTCTTCTAAAGTGTATATCCGCGTTGCGCAACCATCTGACAAAGCCATGCTTATCTCATGTGCTTACTATAACGCATCATACCTAGTCAACTTCGACCTGCGCAGCCAGGGGCAGAACATTACCGTCACCACGAATTTTCTCAATTGGATCACCGCAAAAGTGAAAATACCCGGCCCGCCATCGGACCCTTCAGTCAGCCAAACTTTATCTTACCAGGGCATCATGTTCACCATGGCTGCCTATCTAAACGGTGAATATACGGAACCTTTCAATCAATCTCAAGTGGGTCGCGGTGACATGATCATCTTACAGGACAGTCCAGAAATCCTATATCGTGCTCTCAACACCAATAGTACGACAGGGCCGGGAGCCCTCATATCTACCTTGGAGTCCATGATGCACAATTACACCATAAGTATGCGATATTCTGCCGTAAACGTATACTTGAACAATCTACTCGACCGTGGAATTATATCTAATACAAGCACCAACGCCACCTACTACTCCTTCCGAAATCAGTACTCCTACAATCCTAGAGATCTTGTGATAGCATATGGACTCAGCATCTTTTGGGCTATTATATGCATTGGCCTTGGAGCCATGGCTATATCTCGAAACAGCGGCTCATACTCGAATATTTTCTCCACGATTGTCAGAGCGACAAGAGATTCGGAGCTGGACCGCCTGATTGAGGAGGGCGATGATCGCTCAGGAATGGAGCCTTTACCGCAGCACATTGCGAGAATCACGCTGAGATTCGGCAGCGAAAACTGGAAACTACAAACCCGCTCCACGCAAGATACCATTGTGGAAAAGGACACATACAACGTTAGCGTTAAAAAGGTCTAAGGATTTAGAAACTAGCTGTTGCAGAATCCACCGGGTCAATAGGTGCCGACTTGCATCTAGCTTAGGACTTTTATTCCAAGCTAATGCCACGGCGCGACAAACCTCACTATTTACGGTCTACATATCCAGATGACCTCATCCCGAAATTCAATCCGCTCTGTTGCCGACATCGGCCTTCTTGCGCACGATGATGTAAATTGAAGGGTGAAGTTTAGCCTCTTAATCCACATTGGGATTAAAATTTCAATGTCAGAAAATGGGAGAAAGAGAGCTTGGTGGAGGAACTGGGGACGCCATCAGGCCAGCTTGACTGTTTCGTACCCGGGCGGGCAGCACCCGCACGAGGTATAGAGAGGCCCAGGTAAAAGGATATAATCTTTAGATTTCAGAGCATGATTCTGTAGATAGGTTTGGGAAGACCCAGATTAATAATAAATCGTTATTCTTTTAGCCTGCTGCTTTTCCCCCTAAGATCCTCGGGCCTGGTTTCTCGCCTCTCCCTCGCCCTTTCCCTTACCCCCTACCTCGCTCTCTTCCTCGCCCCTCCCTTAGCTCCTCTTTCTCGGCATACTCCTTAGTCTAGTAGGTACTCGTGCGCAGACTTGCTATTAAGCAAGCAAGCCAAGCTGAGTAGCCTCTGCTTGCTTGCTTGCAACTTTTCGTACTCTGAGCTTGCTTGCTTGGCTTAATAGGTTAGAAGAGTCAGCTTGCTTGGCTTGCTTAGAGGCTTAATTGATTTTTATAGAGAATTTAGTGTAGTATATAGAATCTAGTTCTTAAAGCTTTAATCCGCCTAAAATACTCCTTTATAGGCTTAATTTAAAGCCACTATAATATAATAT
>KV749117.1:9058-22717 GCA_001692915.1 Glonium stellatum
ATTTTTAGAATAAATATACTCCTATTATAATAATTTAGTCTAAATTATTACCAATATTTGATGTTGGCGCTGCAAATATTGGCAAATGCTAATATTTTATTAGCTGGAATTTCGCTTATTGAAAACCACGCTGGTTTCGCGACGGTAATTTCTGGTTGATACAGAGCATTTAGATGGACCTTAAGCACGAAACTGGTAGGGATACGTAATCGGGTGAGCTATTGACCACCAGATAGGCAAATTCCAAAAATATATGCAAGTAGACCTTGGATCCGCGGGTCGTGATTGTGTGTACAATGTAGTGCCTATGATATGCTTGGCTCTCCTCAGAATGACCCAACGGAAGCCAGCTTTAAAAATTGGTAAATAAGCCTCCGTTACTGGAAGCGCGACGGGTGTTTAGTTTTTATTTGACCACCTCCTGCGCTTGAAACCCGGACCAATCAGATGTTGGCAAGCTGCACTCGAGGATCAATTGGGGTGTAGAATAGAATAGCTCGTGAGTTCAATCAGCGTGCTCCTAGTTCAGTGGAATTCTCGATATCTAATCAAGGTATCGTTTAAACCTCTAATTATGCACCGTCGATTACGTTAGAGAGCGAGTGGGAATTTCCGATGTGGGGCCTGTTAATGCGAGATGCGAAGGATCTGGGAGGACCCGACAGTAACACTTGGCGTTAACCTCACTGCCAGAACCTTCAGCCAGGTTTAGTTCTGCTAGTATAATCAAATAGGTTCGAGTTATACTTCGGAGTGGTGGCTCTATTAAGCATGATTTAGCTCTATATATGCCTCTACGTCTTGTTACCTTTATATCCCTACACTTCTAACTTTCAAAGAAGCACGAACAGACACAAGAGTAGAGACATTAATTGATAGTGACGTGCGCTAAAAGGGGTCTAAGGATGAAGAAAAGCGGCGTAGAAATGGGTGGTTTGGGGGGGGGGAGGATCGGTTAGGGTGGGGAGGGCTTGATTAATCCACAAAGGCGTAAATTAATGCTTAGGTCTATAATTTTTCAGTACTACCTCTTTGCCTTTTCAACTTTTTGTTCCTGCATCTCTGTCTCTGTTCATGCCTCTGCTCATATCTCTAGCTATGTCTTCACCTGTGTCTCTTCTTCTGTGCATCTCTTGTAAGGGACTAAGTACACAAAGAGTGCATAAGAAGTAGAGATAAAGGCAAAGCACAGAAGGGCAGAAAGGGAAGGAGAGGATAAGAAGAGTGCTTGCAGCCTATAGGGATGGAAGGGCTAAATCAAACTCTATACGGACCAAAAAGAAAAGTGGGGAAAAAGAGGGGGCTAAATAGATCCGGAGCAGTGCCTTGACCTCGCTTACCGCTTGCTAGGCCACTAGCTGATTGGAAGATTCAGACAAGAAATCTGCCCAGTGTTATGGTCCGGGTCCTGCCTGCGGGAAGATCTGCATTGGAAGGATCCCCAACATGCATGCTGACATGAGCTAGCTGACGACTCTGACATTAATAAGATCCTTCGTACATCGCACAGACAACGTGGCGTGTTTAAAACGTGATGGGTGTCCATAACAAAAACCGGCATTAATCTGCGCATCCGTGTTTTTCTTTTCCGTGAGAAAATCCTCATCCCTCGCTACGACTGTATTTCTGTGCTGGGTGGGAAGTGGCAAATCTTCGCCGTTCTGCTTCCGCAATGCTCACCTCTAGAACGCAAGCGAAAATTTCTTTCTGGGCAAGGCGACTTGAGTGTCCAGTAGATGAAAATGCAAACTATAAGAACACGTTTTGGTGCAACCGGGATTTAATCCCTATCCCATCGGATAGAAGAACTTGGAGATGGCAAGATTTCGCGGGATACTGGGTAATAACCGGAATCAACACGACACCATGGACTTATGGCGCATCTCTTCTCGCGCTGGGACTTAGCGTACCACAATCAGTGGGCGTCGTCGTCGGTGTAGGCCTGATAACCGCTTTGTTGGCCGTTTTTGCAGGGCGGCCGGGCTCGCGTCTTTACCTTGGCTTCACTGTTCTTAGCAGAGCTTCCTGGGGAATGCGCGGAGGTGGGGAAATTCCAGAGCAATCTATACATTTGGATTTGGGATAGCTAACGAGTGTAAGGATTCTGGCCCGTGTTGAACCGCATCATGACCGCATGTGTGTGGATGGGAATCCAAATGTATTGGGGAGGGCAAGCAATCAAGATCATCCTGAGGGCTTTAATTGGAGGGCCCTTTATCAATTTGAAGAACACACTCCCTCTATCCGCAAACGTAGACACAGCTAGTTTGATCAGCTTTTTCGTTTTCGTTGTCGTATACCTCCCACTTCCTATGATACCGCCTGAAAAACTCCAAACCCCATTCAGAATCACGTTCGTTATGATCACCTGTACCATGTTTGGCATTCTGATATGGTCACAACGCGCGGCTCATGGCCCAGGAAAACTTGTACATTCCGGTTCGACAATGCATGGCGCTGTTCTCAGTTGGAATGCTGTTTACGGTCTCCAGTCCCTTGTCGGCGCTCAGGCTTCCGGCTGTCTAGGCCAGTCGGATTGGACTAGATATGCTCAGACACCTAACTCGGCATTATTTGGTCAGCTAGTTACAGCTCCTATCTTTATTTGCGTAACGGCTATTTGTGGCATCCTGATCACCTCATCTGCAGCAACTATTTATGGCCAGTATATTTGGAATCCCTTTGAACTTCTTATGACAATGCAGGAGAAATCCGGGTCAGCAGGCACACGTGCCGGGACCTTCTTCGCCGGTTTGGGATTTCTAGCCAGCCAGCTTTCCCTTTGCCAGATTTTGAACGGAATATCCACTGGCATGGACATGGCTGCTTTATGCCCAAAGTGGATAAATATCCGTCGCGGATGCTACATTCTCACAATAATCGCTATTGCCATCTGCCCATGGAACTATGTGACGAGTCCGGGCACCTTTATCACAGTACTTAGCGGATGGAGCGTCTTCTTGTCACCTATGACAGGAATTGTCATTAGTGACTACTTTCTGGTTCGCCACGGCGAGTACCACGTCGGTGACTTGTACCGTGGAAATAAATCTAGCGCGTACTGGTATGTCTGGGGATTCAACCCACGAGGGTTCACAGCATGGATTTTAGGGATGGTGCCGTTGCTTCCGGGCTTTGTGAGGGCCATCAAACACACTGCGAACGGCAACGGTTGGGACCATTTATATCAGATCAGCTATTTTTATGGATTTTTTGTCGCGTTGGTGGTGCATGCGGCGCTTCATAAATTATTTCCAGCGGAAAGACAACGCGGAAGTAGTCCATTTGTGCTGTCGGAGAGTGCGGAGATGCTGGACAGAGTCGGTGGAGGAGACAGGCCAAAGCAAGACCACATCTCTTCAAAAGAGATGGAAGTTCTTGAAGTCTAGGGTACTTTATTAAGTGAACGGAGTGGAAAAGAACCAGGAGACGTTTTTCGTCGGCCCGTAGCTAGAATTAATTCAGCACCAGATTTCACCTCAATTCTAAACTGTCTACTTCGGTGATCCTTGTCAGCATTCGATCATATTGGAATTCGAATAGTTCTACATACACCAGGCTTCTGGCTTCTTGGCTTTAGTCTTATTGCTTCAACACACATACCTTGCGTCTAACGCCGGAGACGCTGCAAATTTCGCAATAAATTATAAGTAATAAATGGAAAAGCCTCTCGGCGAAGTACCATAGCTTCTACAAATAGTACGCATGAAGTACCACATCAAAAATATACGTCTTATTCTCCCCTGATAGTGCATATGTTTCTTATAAACCCACTGCTGATCGTATTCACTGACATGGCGAGCCTAGTAAATAGTAGATTCGAAAAAGGGGTAGACTCGAGCACTGGAGTGTTCAGATTCCCGTACTCGTGACGTCATCACCGCGGCGACCATAGTCGGTTTGGCTTTACGATCTTGGAGCGGATATCGGCTAGTCCACTCACAGTTGAAACCGCCAGGAGTTCCAAAGGAAGACTTAAAAGAACCTTGGTAGAACTGGAGTGCTCTAGGGGTTTGTGCGCTGGGGTTTCGTTCCTCGGCGTTCCCGGGGGGTTTGGTTTGTCCTGGGTAGCTGGGTGGTAGTTGTCGTCCGCGAATTTACTGCACTTGTATGCCCACTTAAACATCCATTTAGAAATATCAGTGACAAATCGTGTCCTGCACCTTGGCTTAAATTCGGTAAGCAGAGCTAACTATCCACTTAGCCTATTTACGACTCCTTCAGCGCATGGCTAGTTGTCACCTTTCGCTTAAAATCTTTTAATACCAGTTCTATACACTCAAATACGTACTTGAACCTGGTGCTAGGTATATCGATCTTGGCAGAAGCACCTCTTAAGCACGTCCCCAAGTTCTAATCTTCACCCCCACCCGGCAACTCCGAACCTCGCTATACTTAACTTATTCAGCTTAACTACTTATACTTAACTTATGGAAGCGCTTAATCCAATACGAGATTTCTCGAAGCGCAATTCGGGATCTCCAGGAGATTTAAGAAGCTCGTGGCAGAATCCAGCATTTTTTAGGGTTAATGAACATGGTAAATCAGAGTCTTAGCTTTTAACCTAAGTTCAGCATGGTCAAAGATCCGGCCTGCGTAATATTCAACCTGGTGATCTGCTGTTTACCCGGTAAACTGCAAAAGCCAAATCGTATCTGTTTGAAGTCGCGTTAAATTCTAAACCAACCTGAAGAATATGTCAGGATGAAAAGAGTTTAGAACCATATATCCTGAATGTTTAAACAATTATGCTAAATAGAAGGCATTTCTATATCATTTGAAGACTCGAGGTACACTACATCTGTAGCTAAATGACAGTTGTTATTGCTCATAATGAGTTCAGTAGGATTATTTAGAACCTCTCAAGTCTGTTCAGTCCGCCGGGTCGTGAGTCAGTGATCTCAGCCCAAATGGTTTCGTGATCATATATTGGTGCGTGAGTGGGGTTAGCAGGTAAGTGTACAATTTGTGACCCAACCTGAACCTTAAATGAGGCTACTTGGTCTGGGTTCCTTATGCGCCCTTCAGGCTGTTTCATATCAATATGGTTAGCAGGTTCTCATAATTTATTTGGATGACCTCAATACCCTCGTGTCTCATAGTTAGACGGGGGATGCTTACATCAACAACTCTCCAATGCAGATTGCGTCTCAGGAAAGGGATTACATGTGGAGGATCCAGACTCTCAACTCTTATGCCTTGAACCTCTTCTTGATTCCGCCAATACGTAACGAGTGGCGTTGTTAGAGGAATGGTGTCGGAATCTAAAAGCTTCGACTCCTCTTGCTTCTGACAATTCTCGCAGTGTGCAATAGTTCTGTTGGCGAAGATGCTGTCGGACCCAACCATGTTGGCTTCATGGTGCCAACTTGCAGGGTCGGGGCAGAAGTCCCCGAGGAAGACGAATATTGTGAATGATCCATTGAGAGCAAATCTGTGAAGGGCATGTTAAGCAGGTGTCTTGGGCATGGAAAGGAGAAATATTACTTTTCTACGCGAATAGTTACGTTCCATTGAACCATTGAGTCGTGGTGCACGAGGTTACTGATGTGCTTATATCGCTGATCTTTATGCAAGTGGAAATTCTTGATTGAAGAAACCAGGTGATGTATTGCTCCTTCATGAACGTGCGATGAGCTGCTTTTATGAAGTTCCTTTTGGCCATCAATCATGAGTAGTTCTGGAAAGACCTCAACGTTGAGAAGACTTTCTGAGTTAAATAGTGGCTCTAATGGCGGAGGACTACCGCCAATAGTAGCCCATTCGTAATGATCGTTGACCCATTTTCGCAGCAAGCCAATGTCTGATTCCTGTGCAGAGATCTGTGGATATGTGTACCCAAGGGTTTGGCAATCGCGGACCTCATTTGGTGTCCACCAGAGTGGTGCACCATTTTCATCAAACCCTTTGCGGAATGGTACAAGCGGTGATGTTGATCTTTCCTCAGTCATGGTCGCAGTGACATACGTGGGAGCACCACGGAGGGGCTGTCCCTCGAACCATTTTTCCGGGTTCAAGGCTTGCCAGATGGCGATGATACGATCGATATTCCTATAGTAGCCATTAGCTGCCGAGCTAATCGGGAGTAGGGTGAGCTGACGCATGGTGAAGCCAGAATATGGGGTCAAAAGCCGCGTATTCGTTGAGCGCCATGTGCCCATAAATATGCGATTGGTCAGTGCCACGCCCGGCTCCACACATTACATGAATGTCGTTGTGAAACCCTTCCACTGAATTTTGCTCATTCTTCGTTGGCTTGCCATCTCCTAGTGGGGTGTAAGATGTGTTTGACATTTCTCCGTACGTTAACGGAGGGCCCATGAGCATTCGGTATATTTTTCCTCCAAGAGGCAGTCCGCGACCAGTACTGTGACTAAGCGCGTTGTCGAGAGTTTGATTGACAAAACTATGCTCACTATCTCCGCTGGGTGTAATTCCACGAATAGTGTGCACAGGAAATTTGTCATGTGGCCCTTCAGTCTATTCCAGGTGTTAGAGCGGAGTTTAGATCGATGGTTAGGTGAGATGGCGTATTTACTGACAGGGTGGTCTCGATCGGCCCATTTCAAGGGTCCAATATCATCCCATTTATTGGTTCCGTTCGGGAACCGACAATTATATAGAGGATTGTCGATTTCGGTCAATTCCGTGGGGTGCTCTGGCATTCGAACCCGCACTTTTGGAATCATGAGAATGATGGGGACACCACACCTGTAAATGGGGTATCCATGGACATTCATTAATTTTTGTCGAGGGAGAAACGGATCCCAGAAGGGTAATCGAAATCGGCCCGCCGCGGACACATATTTTTTCTTTTGTGGCTCTGGAAATCTACTGGCGATATTGGTTACGGTAAGGAATACGGATTGCTAGGAGTCTCGTTAGGTTTTGGAGCTCGTGAAGCTGCGGTTAAGAGTAATCATGTACCTCAAGCATAGCCAGATAAACACGATGCCACGTAGGAAACAGAATTGAGCTGTGGGAGCAGTAGCCGGAGTAGGGGCTTGGGCCCTGATTGAGTTTGTTTCCCTCTTCCACAAAATCCTTGGATTCATGATGGATTTGCGACGGGTCCACGTTGTCCCAATTTGCCCATGGTCTTCCGTGTATACCTAGGAAATATCAGGGACGCTATCCATTTAGTGCTAATGGATCGACTCTGCGCACCAGCAATCTGGAAGTATGAAAATGGCTTTTTCCAGTCCTGCTGCATCAACTCTTGCAGAGCGAGAAGGTAAAGGTTAGCTAAATCCGAATCTTGAATGAAGTCATCAATCTCTAGTCGTGGTTGGACGCTTCCATCCAGAGGGACCACTCCAACGGTCAAGCCTTGAGCTTGTTGAGCAGCAAGCTGTGTTGTGTCAATATTTGCGACCATTTTATCCTAGATCGTTATGAATATTCAGTCGCGCCAGAGTGTAGTTATCGGGGAGGCGCGAAAGCAGAGACTAAAAGCTGTATTGCAGGGTTTACACGAGGCAAGCTGGGCATGCTGCAATATATGCTTTTAGCACACCCTCACAGATTTCAACTTTGTTCGCAACCGCCAGTGAGCAGTAACTGCTGGGTAACGCAACTGGCTATGGCCCCGCTCGACAATTGGCGAACAGCTTGCTCAGCTTGCTCAGCTTGAGGTGAGCGGGATGGCTTGACATTATTGTGTTCTGATGACCGCATCCCACAGATAGCTATATTGACGGGCCACTGAGATGCATCAGCTGAAGATCATCGAAGCCTTGGGCAGCGAGCGAAGTGGTGGCAGGGAGCAAGGTGGTGGCAGCGAGCGAGGTGGTGGCAGCTCGGCGCATCGTGGAGATTGAGCGGGTCTCAAGAAGTACCGCAGTCTGCTGCCAGTAGGGTGAGGTGCTGGAGGAGCAGACGGGTAGCAGAGGCACGAATGAGGATGGAGGTAATTCAACAGACAGTGAAGATTCAGTCAGCCACTACGTACTAAAGTGTGACGGGATGCATGATGCATGAACGAAAACAGACGTGTCCTGCGCTGGGCTGACAGTGTTTTCGTTAGCGCAGCCTCATAGCAGGGCGTGCAGGGGAAGTTGGTGATCTCGATGGGGTCGGCTTTCAGCTCCCCCGGCCGTCTGGCAGCCCGTGCCTTCTCGCCAAGCAGTCACAGGCGTGACAGGGCACACTACAAACTTAACCACACCAACCAGCAACTCCAATGTACCTCAGGTACTTGCCTCCAGCTACGTACCTAGCTACGTAGCTACGCTGGACCAAGACGGCCAGTCGCTCGCTCTGCAGATGGAGAGCCAAAGAGCTTCGCTGGCAAAAGCCCGTGCGCCTTTCGGCCCGCCACTACCTGCGACTGCCTGTAGCTCCGGCTTGCTAGATGTGCGGCTTGCTGAACACCCAGTAATGGCAAGCCGTCCTGACCGCTGCCCACTTTCTCCTCCATCCTCATAACAATGCCATCCTAGTAGTCTGTATTCTTTTGATCGCCAGTTTCTTGGAAGAAGGCGTGTCCAAATGCCGCCTCGTCCGCAGGTTTGGGTAAGCTTTCATTGTATTTTTGCGCTTACACCTTTCCCTGCACCCCTTCATTCATTTTGCCATACTATCTACTGTCTTTTTTATCCGCCTTTATTGATGTCCGCTATGGCGGTAAAACTCCTCTTTTTAGTCGCACTCTTAAATATTCTGGTATCGGCTCGAGAAGGCGAGCGGGGAGACTACACTAATCATGGATGGTCTCGACCTGTCGTGCAGGAAAGTTGGTCGCCATGGACGTCAGCCAGATTTGCGGTACCGCCATATAGCGAAGAAACGCCATGTTTAACTTCATCTATCCCACAATATTCCCAGTATACCAGTACCCCTCCATACTCTACAATAGCACCTTCACATTCGATTCCTTTCGGAAGCACAGTCACCTCTACTCCACCACATATGAGCAGCACAACTTTTACTTCATCGCCTTACTCCTCTACATCTGCAACCAACTCTATTCAGTACCAGACCTCTATCACGGCCTCATCAATAGTTTCATCACCCTCTAAGTCAACAGTAACGAACCATACTAGTACGCCTTCTAGCGCGACAGTCCCTGCTAGCTCAATTACGTCAAGTACCAGTCCAAAAAAGTCTACGTCGTCTGTCAAGTCCAGCACAAGTAGCTCTTTATTGACATATAGTTCAATTAGCTCTACATACTCCCTGCCTGGATCAACGGCCGCCAGTACAACTCACGTGCCGCTTCCTGCCACCTCCGGGTCTAGCTCAATAATTTCAAGCACATCTAGCTATGTGACATCAACATCGTCGTCACAGCTTAGCAGTAGCTCCTCAACCTGCTTACCAAAGACCGTTTTCATTACATCTTATCCCAGCTCTTGTATACAAGGATGTGCTGTATCGTCACAACATCCTCCAATTGTCACGATTTCTACATGCCCAACGTCCAAATCCATGACATGTCGTGAAGCCACCACAACTATTACGACAACAACGTATGCGGGCTCAACCACTTTGCCATGCTCTGTCACCCCATCGACAGTATGTGGTGGAGGTACCTCATACATTACAAGCATTTTCCAAATTCAGACAAACTATGGAAATATTACATCAGGCAGCTGCTGCACAGTAACAAGTACTCTCCCTGTTCTTGTTACTGTCACAACTACTACCTCGCTACCGGGGACCTGCAGCACGTCGATAAAGTCTTCCACTCCAACGGCACCGGTATCTTCCACTACGTCTAGACCGACCTCATCCTCCGGAATATGTCCACAACAATCCACAACAACCATATCTGGAACAACTACAACCACTACTGTCTCGCAAACTTGCTCAGTAAGCCCGCCCCCCATCATATACATAGTCACCGTTACTACGACGTCGATTACGACGTCGACTGTATCATTACCTTGTTCCATTACCTCGAACACGGCCCCGGGATCATCTGCCACAATCTCTACAACATCTATCACTCTCACCCAAAGCTGTCTTCCTAGCCAATGTCCGTCCATTTCCGGGACGACTTCAACGGTGGCAATAATTTCCAGTTCTTCAAGTCAATGTAGTGGTTCAACCGTCTATGTCCCATTAATCGTGACCGAGACGGTGCCGCTTACCATTACCACTACAACAACGTTAAGATTACTTCAAAGCTGTAGCTTAACTGCCTATCCAACAACTTGTCCAAGCTGTACCGGCTCCCCCACTCAATGCACCCCAACCACTATTATGCCGACGTCATGTCCAGCTTGTAGCACTTCATGTCCCGCCTGCTCAGGGACAACGATATATCCGAGTTCTTGCCTTTCATGCTCACCCAGCAGCTCTTCAGGAACGACAGCCTTCCCAAGTTCCTGCCCTTCATTTCCATCCAGTAGTTGTTCGGGAACAACTGTCTTCCCCAGCTCCTGTCCACCAATATCTTTGAGAAGCTGTTCGGGCACAACCATTTTCCCAAGCACCTGCCCTCCAGTCTCGGCTGTTAGCAGTACCGCCGAGTCATGCACTGGAACAGTCTATGTAACTCGGACTCAAACGCCATATTCTATAACCAACGGCCCATCGGCATGCTCAGCATCTACTGTTACCATATCTTCATGTTTTACCACGCCAATCCTAGCGACCTCAACGCTTACGCCCATACCATGTCACAACCGACACACTCTTCTAGTTCTGGCTATACTGTTTGGTATTTTGTTGCTTTTGGCTCTTGGTGCTTTAGCGTGGGCTCTCTGGGCCCTCAAGAAGCATCACGGGCACCGGGTGCCGAGAACATGCGCACAGTGCCATCAGCCATTTGAAACTTGTACGTGCGTGGCTGATGGCCAAGGTTAATGTTTGATGTTTAATCATATCGATGCTGTTCAAATACAATATACCCTCTGCGCTTTCTATAGTTTAATATGATAAACTTTTTCGCATTACATATGCCCTTAATGCATCAACGTCGTTCGTGGATTCCTTAAATATATTTGTCTCTCATCATCCTAGAGGTACCGCGGTTTCTCTCCTTTTAGACATACCCTCATCAAGAGCTTTAATCAAAACATACAGTGCCTCTAGTTTCACCACCTTAACTCCCTTATCCCTAGCCATCCTAACTGTATTGCCCAAGATTGCCTCTACCTCCATTTGCCGATTATTCCGCACGTCGCTCAACATACTCGGCTCCACTGCATTCGCTTCGGTCCTTACCTTTGCCCTCTCGAGCTGGTACAGCGCGTCTTTTTCTGTAATCTCAGCATATCCAAGTGCCTGCGCAATCTTAACTACCTCTAACATGGCTTCCCAGACAAACACAGTAGCGCCGGGCGAAGACGCCATGAATTGGACGTCCGACGTCCGCACTAACGCGCAAATTGGGTTCCACGATGCGTTCACTAGTAATTTTGACCAGCGCCGAGGCTGAATATCATCAAATACTCTGCAAGTCCCTCCACCTTTCGTGACCAACTCCATAAACTCCACCGCACGCGCTTTGTGAGCCTCCGGTGCCTGAGTGGGATACGTACCGAGCTGAAGTAGCTCGATTTCTCCCATCCGAATCTCTCCCGGTGCGGTCTGCGTCACGGGGAGGTAGACAACGCCAGAGACGAGGGGGTTATTCGGGAATGCCGCTGCATATTCATCCTCAATTCCAATTCCATTTTGCACCAACACAATTGCTGTTTGCGGACCCACAGCTGGTGCAATCAGGGAAGCTTGCGTAGGCTGTGAGCCGGGGAGAGCTTTGCTACTAACTAAGATGTAATCCCACGCACTATCATCGCTGCTGGATTTCTCCGCAGTTTCGGCTGCGCTGCGCACGACCGATGGCTGGACATGTACATCTGAGCCGAATTTAGCGCTGGAGATGCGAAAGCCGTGAGAGCTGACAGCCGCATAGTTACTACGGCAGATGACCGTAACGGAGCAGCCAGCCCTGTGGAGAAGGTAGGTGTATACAGAGCCAACGGCGCCAGCGCCAAAGACTAGGACGCGTGGCATATGGGTGCTTTAGTACTAGGAGATGCGGCGAGACCTAGAGGACAGTGAACAAACAATAAGAGTATAGGGATAGTTGATGGAAATCAGTGAACTTAGCGGAAAATCCGAATGAAAACGTGGAGATGGGCATAAATCGCACTATCAGATATAGTGCGTGTGTAACCGGGTATCACGTGTGGATCTACACCTTGTCACGATTCCCCGCTTCTTTGTAGATTCTTGTATTTATTTATCCACTACTCACACAACATTACGAATTAGTAGAAGCATTGTTTACTCAAATTTTTGTACACTCGGAGTTATGAAATGGCAGATTGTCTTCTTTGGGTCCTTTTTACCCGTGTTTTCATTGGGAGACAATCCGGATACAGCCGATTACATTGCTATCAGACAAACCCTTTCTGCGTACCCCTTCGCAATTGACTCTAAAAATTTCGATGCATTGACGAATTTTTTCACAGAAGATGTGATCGCAAATTACTCAACGCCGATTAATGTTTTAAATGGCCTCAACGCGGTGAAAACCGCTCTCAGTGCAAGGTAAGTTAACCTTCGTAGGTGCCGAGCCTAGTGAAAATTTTTCACTTCTCTCCGTAAGTGTTGTATGTTATGACTTATATAATACAGCCTTGCTTCCGTACATACACAACACGCTTTAACCACTCAGCTCATTAATATCGATGGACCCCAAACTGCGAGCTCGAAGACTTATTTTACTGCCTCGCATTTTGGCCTAGGAGTATATGAGGGTGAGATTTTGACGGCATGGGGGAGGTATGAAGATGGCCTCATTAAAACTAGTGAGGGATGGAGAGTCAAGACGCGCACTTTGGTTTACATGGTAAGCCTATTCGTCTCGCTTTGTGGCTATGTCAAAGTTGAAGTATAATCAGGCCCCACTCATTGGAAATGCTTCCATATTTGGGAGTCAATGAATAATAGCGCTCGGGAAAGATTGAATCTCAATGATAGTAGGGAATTACTTGCGACTTTTCGTTTGCGTTATACATTAAACTCCAAAGCATAAAATGGTACTGATGACAGCGGCTCGTACTATTGATAAAGGACGTCTTAGCGCTCCTATTGGCCTCATATCCACAGTGGTATTGATAGTTCCTAGATTAAGTTGCTAATTATGTAAAATTTCTATTCGTCTTAGTTATATACTTACTTTTTTCGTCTCGGAATAGCATGCATGTCAATTTCAGTCAAACCCTTAGCAACTCTTTGGACTAGTCATAGAACTAGCGGCAGGGATACCACGGCAGGAGTTTCCACTGCTCAGTCTTTGTATAATTTACTTTTAAGGCATGCCAAAACCCGCCACGGATTATCTTCGTTTTAGCGAGATAAATGATCTGATCCATAGAGAAGGCCTTGTTGCTATTGCGTACATTGCAAACTGCTAAGTCGCTACTTCAAAGAATGAATAGTATAAGGTCTCCATGATAGCTACAGGAGCAGGACACGGAATCTTTAAGCATAGAAGAGCAAACGGATACATGATGATCAAGGCGCGAAGCATAAATCACGTTGTCCAATTCCACAACAAAACTATTTAACTAGCTATACGGTAGAACTGGATATTTGAGGAGATGTAAAATAAAGCAGTTGGTTTTACTACGTTGGTCAAATTAAAAAAGCTATCTAATACTCGCGCACCTTGTGTGAATCTATGAGAACTCTGATTTGAAA
>KV749118.1:0-13517 GCA_001692915.1 Glonium stellatum
TCCACGCCACGCCAATCTAACAAGATCACTGGAGCGCTAAGCCTTTTCGAATTTCCACATTTAGATCTTTGCGGAGAGCGTCAGCTACGAACTCTTCGAAAGCGGGCTGCGGTATATTGTGTATTATCTATCGCCGAGTTAAGTAAGCTTTATAATGTACTCGAGCAGGATCTATATCTTACTTCAGGCGTGGAATCTAGAACCTTAGGGTCTATCCGTTCATACGGAAGCACGCCAATACGTTCACCGCTGAGGTTCGTGACGAAGTTGACCCAGTAGGCATCTGATCGTTTGGTACCTATATTGCGAAGTGCTTTGGTATTAAGTCCAAACTGGCGACATATTTCAAGGCTTCTAGGGGAGAGAGCATGTGCTTTAGGAACACCTAGCCGTTGCGAGTACTTCTCAATTAGAAACGATCGGACTGCAATTGCGTCAGTGTCAGCATACTTCTAAGCAAAACGACAGTTGTTGCACGAACCACCGAGTTTTGAGAGACAATATGCAAGTAGCAGTCTAGTTGGTCCACCGCCAACGATGAGTACAGGGACATCGAGTGCGGTCTTACTTTCAGCAGCGCTTTCGGAGCCGTTGACCCAATCGGGTCTGCTAGAATGCATCGCAGTGCCGTTACTTGTGAGGAGAGGTATGATGAAATTATCTGTAATGCTATAATATTAAAATTTTTTGTACATATGCCGAAGAATAATCTTTAAATACCGGCTGCTTTATTAATGAAATGAGCAGAACTACCCGCCGGCATGCGATAGCAGTAAGACTATCCAGTGTTAGAACACTAGTGACGGATCCGATATCGCCGCATATCGGTAGTCGTATCCTCTGACCGAAGTGTCTCGCACGTTCATGAAGTTGTTTAGAGTTTCGCCGGTTGATTGGTGGGACTAGAGCCGAGGAAATGGATCCGATTGGGTGTAACGTTAACTACGAGAGAACAGCTCTCGGGATTTCTGATCTTATCTTAGAACTCGGCTTGCAAAAAATGAAGATATCTGAGTATGTGGAAAGATGTTAATTCATAATATTCTTCACGTTCTAGTAAACTGTTTTAATCTCATTATGGTAAATATTCTCCCTGAGGGGCCGAAAGACCCCTCGTAGATCTAGGTGCTGAAGGACATCAAAATAAACATGCCATCGTTAATTCTACCATTGTTGACAAGAGTTTAGAAAGATAGACCTCTACTGACCGGAGATACTCATGGGAAAATTCAAAATTCACCAACAAACTTAGTAAATAATAACCCGTTAGATGTTCTTTCGCTTATGGATTTCTGTGGTGAGCCACGAATGTTCGAGCGTCCTACGGTTTTTGTTTTCAAGAGCCGAGGGTCCTTATCCGATTGGTTGGCAAAAGTCACAACTCCCCCCACAGCCGAATAGATGGGGCGAGTACACATATATTAGGAACAATTTTATAGTTCAGTATCGGAGGATCAAACTGCTGCTTTAGTTGTGTCCTACCACAGTCACATTTAAGCCATCCTAAAATTAGCAATTCTTATTCACCATGTCTCAATCGGCACCAGCATAGAAATTTGCAATTTTGCCGGAGCCATTGCTTCTAAAAGATGCGAGGCTTTTACTGGAGCACGACTATCTCCCACTTGAATCTGGTTATGCCATTAACGACGATGGGATACACTACATCGCTGCATCCGCTTACATGAAGGGCTGCACTGGTCGCATGATAGACTGGTGGTTCGGTTGGATACATAACACAGAGCAGTACAAGCTGTGGCATCCTCGCGATCATGCCTTTTCAGATTGGGAGGGTCCGAGAGAGAACAATTCAACCTACGTTGGTGGTCGTCACCTTGTCCACGAGTACATTAGTGGCCAGTTGGCAAAGCTGAGAATCTCGTTTCTTGATCCAAGCAATTATTTTGGTGACGGATGGAAGGAACATTTTAAGAAGGCGGGGTATTCCACAGCTGTATGCGGAAGAACAAGAACGTGGAATCAAGATGGAAGAGATGTGTCTACTGGTCATTTGATTCATCTCACTAAAGATGGGCCGGACGGATGCCGCATGAGGAGTCGTTTTTGGCTTGGAGACGTGGACGGTCTGACAGATCCACAGCAGAGGGAAGCTGCTACACCACAGCCTCTAGCTATGGGCTTGTGTAAGCATACTACGGAGGAGATGGCGATCCTTACTGCCATATTACTTGAATTGTATTAGAAGTATAGTAATGTATCGTATTAACTTAGCGTCAGTTAATCGTTATAAAGCAAAAGAGAGAAATTAAACTTTATAGCAAGCGTTACTAGCAAAACCAAGGAAAGTAGGTGCTATGCTTTATACCGTTACTCGACATATTCTAAATTTTTCTTTTTTTATTTCAGAATGAAGCGTCTTAAAAGAGAAATGTGATGCATATTACTTTTAGTAGCTCTGTTTTGGAACGATCACTTTATTCTAAAATATATTGCATCATAAATAATATTTGAATACGCTTTGAAAGCCTAGACTAATTTTAGTATAAAATATTATTTAACGGCCTTGTGACGGAGCGTCTTAATTTTCGCACGCCAGCTGACCAAAAGATACAATGCTTGAACGAGAGATCATTTAAATAGCTGGATACATATAAACGCTGGGACGAAGCCGTAGCATCGCCTTAATTAGGCTTAGTTAAAGGGTGCTATATTTAAAAAGCCTTTATAAGCTATATAAATACTTCATAGAGGGCCTTAGGAATAGCTGATTATAGCTAGCTTATTGTGTGTACTAGAGTTGGAAATTTACAATAGTTGTGTATAAGTTGTATATTTAATCTTTCTAAACAAACTAAATTAAAGTAATATACGCCTTGTTTCTCTTTTAAGATATTATATTCTAGAATAAGATAAAAATAATTCGGAATAAGGCGTGTACTAGTATAAAGCGGAATAGTAGACTGTAAGTTTCTAGAAACTCTGTATGGAACAAGAAGATCCGGTTTCTTCCTAGAATGTAAATATCTTTATCTACGTCCGGAATAATGAACACGACCATATCTCTAACTCGACTTCGACCTTTCCGCGTTACGTATACTATATAGAGCTAGTATTAGATAATTCAACTCACAGAAAGTCTCCATAAGCATCAACACCGCTCCCTTTCCGCTCTGAATGATATCCCTATGGTTGAGCCTAGCGTGCTGGCAATAGTACAGCATCACATAACTCTCAATCTTCAGTATTCTGCACTCTCGTCATTGCGTGGCCTATTATAGTGCGCTTTGTCCGACCTACTAGCGGTGACGACTATATGTTGTCCACTACTTCTATTAGTGGCTGTATTGTTTTTGGGTAAATATTCGGCGACTTCCTTACTAACTAGACTAGCCCCAGAGCGATTCTTATAACCGGTACAGCGGTAGATGTAGTGCTCGTTAGTAGTACCTCTTACGTAAAGAGAACTAATAAGGCACTATCATTCCCCTTACGATCGTCAGGATCTTGCTAATTAGGGTGCAAGCAGCCATTTGTGAGGCATTTTGTACTAATAAGCTTAAGGGCCAGAACGATATCGAAATATCTGGTAACCTAGCCATTATCATACGGTCCGGTTTTTCGGTCCATAGGTCTGTGGTCTGTGATCTGTCTAGTGTAACACCTCTGCTTCTTAGATAATAACATCTACGCCTCGAGCTGTAATTATTGCAGGTCTCTCAAAGACATTTGTGGCAATGCTAATACCAGCGTTGTAAGGGTTGACGAAAACGTAGACAGTTTCAGGACTTACGCCGGAGATGCTAGATACCGCGACCTCACATATCGCCATATAGCAAGTATCATTCTGGAGTTTCATTTTGAAAAGTATGGCGCTTCATTATATCGGTGTTATGTGCGCGTAGTTTGCGCTAAAGATGGACGAGAAGAAGGAAGGTGTCGCGCGTCGGACAATGCATATAGGAAAGGAGGAAAGGGTGAATTTCGAGTAAGAAATGAAATCGACCGCATTATTTCTATCTGATAAACCGATCGATGCGAAAGTAGTCTCTGTATATTGGCTAAGTAATAATACTTAGCTATAGGGGGAATATCTATTATCTGTTATATAAAGTATTTCTTTTAGCTCTCCTAAGCTACTTACCCACCAGTTTTTCTTACGTAATTAATCGTCATCGTCTTTAGGAAATATATTTTTGTATATTGTAGGGCTGCAAGGATCACCACCTGGTTAGCGTGAGAAAGCCAAGTGTCAAAAACCTTGTTTCATCCTCGACCTGAGAGCAACAATAATAAACATTGAGTTTCATCCGAACAGATTCAGATTTTTCACGGTCAAGTTTCTCATAATTTGGTTGAACTCACCTACCTTTTAGAGTTCGACTCTCTAAGTACCGTTAATTTTAGCCTTCCCACGGAGCTTAAGGGCTGTTCCTCCAAGATAGCGTGCCTCGAAGCGACCCCGCGCAAGCATACGTTTAAAGCCACAAACATCATGGATACGTCAACTAGAAGTCATAGCACACCCAGTTTCTACCTTGAGTATAATTCTCACCCAATTGTAATTATAGCCGGAACCCCATATGGACCTGGAAACATCACCAAGAATCTTCCACCTGACATATCTATTGGACATATATCTGAAGTACATGACCGCGTAATGCCAGTCTACTATTAGGGAGACGTCTTCAAAATTCTACAGGGGGCCCAATGTTCATGAAGAAATTTCAACGTCTTTGATCTTGAAGACCACGGTGGGAACGCGGTCCCCCCGTCCATCATCCTTGAAAACAATAACCGAATCGATTGTCTTCAGTCCGAGCTGTGCTTTGTGGTTGATCAGCATCCAGGCCACGCCTCTGCCATTTGCAGATCCGAGAATAGCTCGGCCTTCTTCTGTGTCCATACTGAACTCAACCCGTCCGGACCATTGAGAAAGAGGTTGCTTAGCGACTTCCAGCGACCGTCGGATAATTGCATTTGACTCTTCGTTTTCGACGGGAGATGAAAAGATATACTGAAGGTTTCTGACATTTTCTTTGGCTAGTTCCTGCCACTGTAGCCAGGTAACATCGGCCCAGGAGTTTAGTTTCGGGAAGTCATCTTTACTAGTGACCGGAGGGTTCTGCTGCTGACCCTTAAACGCGCATCCGTATGCACCCCACATGACGATCATTCCACTAGGGACATTGAATACGCTCGTATAAGACGCCCCTGTCGCCTACTCGAAATGCTGTCAGAGTGGTTTTCACGGAGATAAAACTTTACAAGGGCTTTTCTGACAAGCTTACAGGGTATGTTTTGCCATCTGTTGTTCTTGCATTTTCATGTTCCCAAACAATAGCGTAGTTGTCGCCACCGTTTTTATGTGTCGCTGTGGTAATCCCTAACCCTTGGAGTGCTGTCATAATTGGCAAACCCCCGTTAACACCGAGTTGGAGATTCTCAGAAAACTCAAGTGTCTCCCAGCCCCATTTCTTAAGGTCCTCAAAATCATTCCAGACACTGGTAATGGATCGTTGGTTGAGAATATTTGCAGCCTCTTCATCATTGGCTAGGGTCGCAAGTATAAACTTAGAGCCTCTAGCATGGCATTCGTTCCAAGCATCATCCGAAACAGGCATTGGTGGCCAACCACCTGCTCTAACAGAAAGATTGAGAGCCACGTAGTCTGGCACGCTGAAAGTTTCTGCACACTTTTCGACGAGAGTTTGGAAATCCTCGTTGTGTAGGAGGTCATCGAAAGCATAGCTGGACCCCATGATGGGCTTTCCTACAATCCACATGGTGAAAGATACTAAGGAGAAGGAGCTCACGACAAAGATTCCCCGACGAAAAAGGCCTCTGAGTCGCATGATATTGTTCGAAGACTAGGAGGGCTTGGGATGTGATATGTTCATGTCGGAGTTCAAGGACTAGGGGGATGTGAGGCGCAAGGCGTGAGATTATAGGGGATCATAATGTAAGTCAGGTGGTCTAGTGAGATACTGGTCACGCTATTAATTCACATGAAATGGCTGGAATATGTCCTCTCATTGGGTTTTTAATCTTTAACTCGCCTTTTTGTTGGTGCTATAACCATTTCTGTATCATTCTACCGTGATTGCCATCACGAAACCTCATCCCTGTTGCCCACTCTCGATTATCGGATCGGCCTCTCTCTGCGGTTTCTCCCTGGCACTATTTTTTGTCAAACTCACACCTCAGTCACTTTGATTGGCTTCGGGTCGGAAGGAAACGGAAAGTGAGAGTAAAATCTACTCTAGCATCTACGCCATCTCGCCCAGGCTTAACAGAAAAAGCCATCGTGTTGATATGCCTATTTAATCTTTTCGAAATCCTGATTCTCATGATTACTCCCCGCGTTTGGTTTCCCATATGCAGGGGCGATAACTGCGGCATGCCTACGCCCACCTAGCATTGATCGGGGCCGTTTTTATAATTATATCCAAGTATGGTTATTATTGTGCTCCCTTAACGATATCGATATAAATATAGGCAGGGGTATTTTTAAGCTTACGCGGGAACCGTCAATAAAACCTAACATATCATATAAGTCTATTTAAGGAATCGACGAAAAGAGGGGTCCTTTTAGCTAGGGAGTACATTTCCGTTCCTAAATATGTACAGGCGTCTCATGTAAGCTATGTCCTGTTATCAGCTTAGCAGTACTAGTATGGATTTTTTGTGTCCATATGAGTCTGATAACGATAATAGGCAAAATATAGACTCGTCCATCGCTTCGATCGCTACCAACTGACCACATATGAGCGTGTGGGGGTCCAGCAACAACGAGCCAGAGCATCGATCAAGATCTCTGGTACAGGTTCCACGTGTGGTGGGTCAGCTCCCTGGGCTGTCTCTTCGCTTAAGAGACCAGGATCAGCCATTCGTTTCATACATAGCAACACTTTAACAAGCGAACTATAAACTGGCTGAAGAGTGCTGGGATTAGTATCTCACCGGTTTGCTGGATATCGTCATGGGCGGAGACCTGGAAACTAAGAGCGCATATGACCGACAGGCACCTAGGCCTGAACTGATCTTCTATCCTCTTTAGCGTTTGCGGATGATCTCATTGCGCTTTTACTTCTCAATTTTCTGGGGCTTGGGAGTAGCTTGCACGATAAGTTACCCATGGGATGCCGTTTAGCAACGCCATAATTTCACAAGACAGACTCCAAACGCAAAAACATGATTTCATGTAATGGCAAAAGGTATGAGACTTGATCAATGATTCATAGAGTTGATCATACAAAATTAGAAGAATGTCTAGTTTGTGCGACCAGCTGTGGCGTCTTTTCTAGCATGCGGCTTTTAATATACTAGTCCTTTGAGGGGGAAGTTTGTTGTTGAACAAAAATGTAGATGCGCAATCTTACGCCCAAGCCGCTGTATTAGGAGTAATGTTTGCAAAGGAATTTTACCGGTACGACGTTCGCCCGGAGGGTTTCTCACGGGATAGCCTCGGGGGTAGAAAGGCTTCTACAAGGATCTCCGCAAAATATATCCTTATCAAAAACGTCGCTTTCGGTGCAGGAAAATGGGGGAATACAAGAACTAGCGTCACAAGGGGTTTAGAGAGTGGGGTTGTCCGCATTGTAGAGACCGTGCACGCCAAGTTCTCTAACGACATGTCGTCCAAAATGACCAAATCAAGATGGTTGATGCTAAGGAGGAGTTTGAGCCGGACGAATAGCAAATTCACCGCAGATCGTGATATCGGGCTAGGAAAAAATTTACTGCAAAAGCACCAGTTTCATTTCGTCACGAGCCGCTTGAGATGGCAGCGTCAACTACCATCATCAATACTTGACCTATTTGATTTTATCGTTCGAACAGCTTTTGTCTTGGTAAGTTTAAAAATATTCCCATCACAGCCTGGGAAAAGTAGAAAATAACATCTTAAATGCGAATTGGAGAATGGTGTGGGTAGACCCTATGGTTCGAAAGTTACATCGAGTCTGAAGCTTTCGGATGAAAAGTGAAATGGTGTCGGTAGCAGAAACACAAGGGACCCTGCTCAGACAGCGGCACCGTGTCCATGTGTTCTCAAATACCCCAGCGTCTTTGAACGCTGAAACCTAAGGATACGCCAAGAATAGCACTGCAAAACTATGATGCAAAACTCGTGAGAGTATTACAAACCATAAAGCCTGGATGTGGCCTGCGAAAAAGCTTAGCTCACCTGGATGCTTTTTTGAAGATCCGAACTGGAGCCCGTTTCTTGATTCAATCCCGGAAATGCGCTCGTGGCGGTTGCTTATACAGCTTAAATATAATCCTCCGCTCACATTGATTAATTAAAATGTGTCCATAAACATAAGAAGCCTGTAGATTCTCCTGCGATTGTACCCAGTGATACCTGGGTTAGCAACTCATGCTTCTACACTGGACAATGATGAAACTAGATCCAGAGGAAAATTACCGCAAGGATAGAGCACTTGGCGCTTACGAGTTCCTTGAGAAACTGATCTTCTCTACAGTCAGCTGTCTTACTCAGATTTGACTTAGTCTTTCCCGGCTGCTTGAGAATCATGTTGGTTTTCGTTGCAGGGCGTATGACCTTCATTAACTATTACAGACGGTAAGGCAATGTGAAAGATAAACATCTTGGGTTTCATCGTTTTGCTGCGTAGGAATTTTCTTGAAGATTTGTAGATAACGCATGTTCTGTGGCCAATATGCTTGGTACATGGTAGTCCTTGCACTGTCGGGCTGGATACTAACGATGTGCTGATAGTAGGCTTTGACTTGAGTCGGGCTATCCAAAAGGGCATCTGCAGAATGTTTCTTAATATTTAAATACGGGTTCCATCCATATTGCATCTTCTGCTCTTCTTTCGCGCACAGCAAAATACCAGCTGCGGCCAACGCGGATAAGAAGGCAAGGATTGAAATAGGACTATGAAGAACAGCCTAGAAGAATTCTTCACATGATAACGGTTTTAGAGTCACGCAGACTTAACGATAGGAAATATGTGGTGAGAATGGGAATGACGGTTTGCCTGAAGAGAAAAGTCTGTTGAGCTCGTGTCTTCCGCAAGCGCTAGTAGTCCGCGCTAGGACTAGCGTGGCGCAAGTTTCGACCTCCAGACTCCTGAAACGCTGGAGATGGGTCCGAGCAAGCCACTCACGAAGATGCCATCTTCTCCAGATGCTCCCGCCTGCCATCACTGCAAAGTCTTGCGTCGCCACGACAGTTGCCCCTACATACGCTGCCTCTTTAGATCTGCGGGCCCATCTAGGACGAGTCATGTGATCTGCGTTTAGGAGAACCTAATGTGGCTTTTGGAGATGCAGCGCAACGTTTCAAAGAGACAGCAAACAATTAATGTTTGAATAAAGAGGCAATAGTATAATTCAGTACTATTTTTGAAACTTTGTTCAAAATTAAGCCCAACTTCCTTCTCTAGGACGCTCCGCAAACACTACTTTCCTCTTGCAACATCTCGATTTGTATGATTGATCATGAAAGTGGTAAAATATGGGGTATTCAGCCTGAAAAATCTGGGGCGTTGGAGTCAACTCGTCCATATTAAAAATCATTTAATAGCAGAGGAGTAGTAAATTCTCATTCCCAGTCTTGGAGAGATGATGACGAAGCAAAACAATGTACAGCTACTACGTCAGACAATAGGCTTGGCTTTTTCAGCGAGTGGAAACAAGAGCCCTAACCCGCGGCCAGAAAATATAATAAATTCAGTCTCTCCAGAATCACAGCACTGCGGTTGAACGAAAAGCCACGCGATATTTCATCTCTTTTACGTCTAAACTGCTCCTTACCATTCTAGACATGCCATAACTGCGGCATATCTAGTTACAATGGTAGCTGTGACTTCTGGGGCTACGGCAGTTGTAGACTGGGCGGCTGTGGAGGCCATAGCTGTTACGCAGAAGTTGCTTGTGACCTTTACCCTCTATCGCTCTGGGCTCAAATGGGCATTGAACCCAGGTTCGATTTCGTGTATGACCATGGTAGCTTGCGTCTTCATAGCATCACAAGCTGTTAGGCTCTTTGATTGACCTCAGCGATACCTATAGTATATTTTTGTTCAACTGTCAGTATTGGTCCAGAAGAGCAGGGAAAGAACATCGATTACAAACTTTCTGACTTCAATACCTACCCGGCCCGGCTGTTGATGGAACCGCTCCTTATAAGAGCCGTAATGCCAACATCATCAAACCCACTGTCCGCCTTATCATCCGGTGCGAGATCTTTAATTAGTAGCTTTTCTCTACTCCGAGCAATGCTTAGACGTAAATACTAATTAAACTAATGTTCCTAGAGCCGAACTTTTTTTCTCCTACTCGGTTGGGGCATGATCGAAATCCAGTATGGTCTCTCTCAGCGGTAACTCTACTCGCTACAACCCTCAATACATTAGTAATAAACCGCAGCGCCTACAGAACTTGACCTTTCCTTCGCTACTTTCGTAACAACCTCAGGGTCACTCCACTAACTCGGCCTCATCCTCTTCTTGGGCGCGCCCCATCCGAGACCCCAGCACCCTCTTCAATTAGCAAGACCAAGGGCCATTGTGGTAGGTCGTAACCGGAATTTAACAGGGCCGAGCTTCCTAAGTCCGACTACGACCCAACGTAATAAATATCCCTTGGGCCCTATCAGCGCACTGTAACCTATGTCTTCGGGGTCGCTAGTTAGGCGCGCATCCCGCGCCGGCCTGGGTACCCGTCTATCCGTGTCTACTCTATAATCCGCGCTCAACGCGCGCACGCCCTAATAACCAGCCTCTCCGCCCTTGTGTCTCCTTCTCTCTTTGTCTCCCTCCCGCCTTGTTAGTAATTCTTCTGCTATTGCCTCCCTCCTTCAATGCGGCTGGCGGCTGATGGCAGAGCCTGCTAACTCGGATTTTTCTTTTCCTCCGCAACGCTCTTAGCCTTTTGCTCTTGCCGCGGTGCGGCCGCAAACACGCTCCGAGTTTTGAAAACACAATATAAACTTTTCAGACACATTAATATCTTGATATAATAAAGACTCATGACAGCAGTAAATCACATCACGTTATATACAATCATAAGAGACTTAATAGAGTTTATGTTAAATTGGGCTCTGGTTGTTACAACTGAAAGGTACCCGATAAAAGCTCAGTACGAATAATGTACAAGACATAAATCCTCTGGTTTAAGATGTTTTCGATCTTTTTCCTTACTACTAATCGCAACGTCCAACTAAGTCCTAACACCCATTGCCCGGTAAATGAGACCTATCAGATTATTCGCTAAACCACCCATATATACTTTGCGCGCGCGGTTGTTGCACCACCTTGATAGTTCTGTCACAACCTGGGAGGAACTTCAACGGAATAATATAGCCATCATCTTCCTATGATTGTAGAATACAAATGCTACATGAGCATATGTAGAGAAATGTAAACCCGAATCCGCATAATCTGAATATATTCGTTCCATGTAAGCTTGGGTCATCCATCTCCCGTGGGGCGAATTTGACATGTTGACGTCCATGAACTCGAGTCTTTTCCGAGCTCACCAGGCATACCTCATTCATTAATACGGTCCCAGGATTAATGAGGTGTCCCCATTACGGCGGATATATATCGGACAAATTTCCCTATTCCTTAATCCGACTATATTTGGCGCTGGATGGCATCATTACTGGTCGGATCCTAGCAGTTAGCAAATAAGCATTTACAGGCCTTATATAAGTATAGAAGAGTTTAAAAATCTTATTGTAACCATTTTGGTCTTGGTATCAGGGTTGTACTGCCGTTTCACCTTCGTTAAGTCGTGATAGCTATGGCTTGTTACCATCGGATATGGAATTGTCGGGATTTACGCTCGGCAACTTGGTGGCAAGGCCCCCGCGACTTTTGGCTATAGTGGATTAAAGCACGGCTATATAGATTCAGCTATACAGGGAACAGCCCTTACGGGCATAGGATCGACTAATTTAGCCCCAACCAGGTGTTAACTTAGCTGTTTCCTAAACAACGGCTAATTTAGCTCTTTTTAAAAGAGTAAAATCAGCTGTCTACGACCGGATTGATTAAAGGTCTCTTTTCTAGGCATGGCTTTTTCTATTCTGCTTGAGGTATGTACGCAGTGGATAAAACGGTAAGTTACACGTATACATTCTCTCTACGCCCCATGTCCCACTTTCGCTCCTCTCTGCCTCTATCTTTACCTCTGCACCTGCACCTGCCTCTCTTCTCTCCCTTTTTTCTATTTCTACCTCTGTTAATTCCCTCCGTATCTAAGAATCTACAGCTAGCGAAATTATAGATACGATTGCAATGCAAGGCAGAGGTATAGGCAGATGCAGAGGGAAACGTAGAAGCAGGGGCGGAGGCATGGGCAGAGACGTGATAAGGAAGAAGTTATAGAGGCGTCAGAAGCTTCGGAATTGTTAGTGGTCTTGAGACAAGGCAGTAGATATGTTAAATAGTACACTATTCTAAAGCTTCTAGATATGTTTTGATAATTATGTGGGACACTTTTTCATATAAATACAAGATATTTTAAAAGTACATAAAATCTGCTAAATTAACTTTAAAAATAAGCTAATTAATAGTTAGAAATTATATGCTAATATAGCTTTAATATAAAGCTTTATAAGTTCTAAATAGATGATAGATTAGTACCTAAAAATAGTCCATATAACTCCTAGTGTCCCTGGAGGGAGCAGACTGGGCTACAATACATGAAATAAAGTTTGTTGTATTATGTATGCTTTCCTAGCCTCAGCACTGAGTGCACCGCCGCCGCCACCTCAGTCTTTTTCTGCACCAGCATAATCATCTCGCCGTTTCCTACTACATTTCCACAAGAACTCAAAACCTAGGACTGATTATTAACTTGAACGGATGCGCATGGAAACTTCCGTCTAAACTTGTTTTTATTTTTTTTGATAAGATGAACTGAAATATATGTTGCCCTGCAGGTCTAGGGCGCCTACAGTACCGCTAAATTTATGCATGAGTTGGCACTGCCTTAGCGGTTCTTCAACCTTGCACTATACCCATAGGCGTTATGCTCTATTCAACACCCCGTACCATCAGCCGCACTCCGAGAAAACAAGTCAGTGCCACTATTTATCACACATCAACTTTCTCGTTATGCCCCGAACCTCAAGTCTACCGCGAAGAATTGCACAATTAGAGTAGTCACGAAACCAAGGTCCTATCCCCCCAGCCAGCGCCACCGCCACCGCCACCACCACGAGCCGCTCCCAGACGCACAATCGACCCGAACGCCAGAGCCAAAACCAGGCGAGCCAACTGACCGCAACCCCCGACCACGACCACGACCACGACCCCCAGCTCCGCCCCTACTCCCAAGCCACACCGCACGCACAGGGGCGCCCCAACTCCCGCCACACCGACCAAACACTCCGGGAAGACTACTCCGAACCCCAGCAAACCCACCCACTGCCCCAAGACCAACACGGCCACGGCGCTCCACCCCCAGAACCCCCCGAGTCAGACGCCCATCCGCACATCGCCCAGCAAGACAGCCCGGGGCGCGAAACCGCCAAGCCGCCCCTGACGGACGGGCCGTATCCACAGCGGCTCCAAGCC
>KV749119.1:0-39830 GCA_001692915.1 Glonium stellatum
GAGGAGAGGGTTGTTGGGGGGGAGGAGGGGAGGGGGAAGGGCATGTGTTTGCCGGGCATGATGCTGCATCCGGTTAAGAAGATGGGGGAGGAGAGGGAGAGGTTGTGAGGGTGGTGTGTGTGGCGCTGGGGAAAGAAAGAAGAGGAGCAGTCGGCCTGGAGCTGAAGGCGTTTTCGGGGGAAAATTGCTATAGAGGTCTTGGGGAGATCAGGGCCTCTGGGCAGGCGGGGGAGACTTGTATACCCTTTTGGATTCTCTTCGCTTCGTTTTGGTTTTTCTTGGATCAGGGATCCGGAAGGTTTTTTGGCTGGTATATCAGAGACTAGAACTTAACTGTACATAGATGATACGTGCGCCTGGATATCGCGTATAGGCCTTTGACGGCTGGGGAATATAAAAACCCCGCTGTGCTGGACATAGGTAACAGGATATGAGGAGTTTTCTCAAAGCAAGGAGGCTAAAAGCATGTCAGAAGACAGCATCGATTTCGTTTCAATCGGCTGTGTACGAGTGGTATATTCCACCCTAAAGTGATCCCAAGTGATCCTAAGCACTCCTGTGTTTCTATGGAGGCTCATATGTGCAGATATATCGGCTACCAGTCCTCAGCCTATTCCCACCCCCTACCATCGTAAGTCGTATGTATGCCTAAGCCTGCCGGCCAACCCCCCGTCAGCACCACCCCTACTACACCGGCGCCTCCTGCACAACTTCCTCCTCCACCCTAAGAACCTCCCCTTCCTCACCCTTTGGAATCTCATCCTCCTCCCTCGGGAAATCCTTCTCCTCCACGTCCGCCCTCCCTCTCTCGCTCCTGCCCATCCCACCCCCCGTCTCCTCCGTCTCCTTCCACTCCCTCAGCCACAACCGCCGCTCCCCTGCCCCCTCTGGACCCTCCTCAAACTCAAAAACCCGATAGTCCGCATTGGCATACCTGGTCCCACTAACCGCGCACCTTAGAAACCCGGAATGGCTGACCACCGCGATGACTTTCTCTGGCCGGCTGTGAAGTGCCCGTAAACAGGCCTGGCCGCGGGCCAGCACGGCACGCTTGTCGAAGCGGTAGGGATTTGCTCCTGCCGGGTCGGTTTTGTTAGGGTAGAGGGGGTCGACGGGGCGGAAGTCGAGGGTTGGGAAGGCGGTGCTGAGGTCTGGGAGAGGGCTGCCGGTGTCGCAGGGTTTGTCGGAGTTTTCTGGCAGTTGTTAGTTGTGGCTGGGTGTGGTTTGAGGCTGGGAGAGAGTTGGAGAGAGCCGGAGAAGTGGTGGGAGGAGAGGAGAGGGGATGCGGTGGATGAAGGGGATTGTAGGACTCGACTGTGGACGCTCGGTGGAGAGAAGTAGGAGATGGGTACGGTGCGTCCTGAGATAGCACTGCTTTACGTTTACGTGCAGGAGGAGAGCGGGATTGAAGCGTGGGGGGTGGGGGAGTCCTTGAAGAGAGATAGCTGAAAATTCGAACTGGGGCCAAAGCGGGACGCTTCTTTTTGCTATGAGAAGAGCGATAAAGGTAATGATGACTTGGAAAGCAATAATGAAGAATTTGATGTCTTGTGAGAATGTTGATTGTGCGGGTTTCAAAAGGGAAGGGTGGTTATCTTTTGAACTGACCTTGCCACCCGGCGTCCAGCAATACGGGGACTCCCCGCTCAATCAGCCACGGTAGGGATAGCATAGCGGTCTGAATAGTCCTTCGCATAGGACTGACAACTATCAGGCCTACCTCCTTCGCCAACGGGAGGCGTTCCAGATTCTCTTTCAACTCCTGGCATTGGTTGATGCCCAGCTCTGACAGAAGTGGATCAGGAATGTCATAATCTTGTGGAGAGAAATTAGTAGTGAGTGAGAGTAGGAGAGACGGGAGGACTTATTGTCAACATTATGGAGGGCTTGGGCGTGCCTTATCAAGATGAGAGTTGGTGACATTGGTGACATTAGATTTGCTTAGAGGGAGGTATCAGGGAGGTATCGGGGAGGAGTGAGATTAGTGGTCGTTTGTGCAGTTTCTGTGTCACGAGGACGTTGACCCACTGTCATTCAACCACGACCACTTAGCCGGTGAAGGGTCAGACCGGTTTATTCCTCTTAATCATCGACCCTCGAAATCATATACCCGTCTTGACCACAACGCTCGAAAACTAGGCGTATCTATACTAAACTCCCAGTTCTAATGAATATCGTACAATGTCCGCTTACTCTTCCATTTTATCGTCCGTCTCATCATCGTCGCCCTCCAACGCCTTCTTGGCCAACCGCTCCGCCTCCTCTCTAAGCTCCTTGGGTACTTCCTCGTGTCTGCCCTTTGTAGGTCCGTCGAGGGAGCTGACCCACGTCATTTCCAACTCGAAGTCCTTGTCCTTGCTGTCCTCGTGTGCGACGTAAATAATACGGGCTGCTTCCTTGACGCCTTCCTCGAGCGTGAGGTTGCCTGCTGCGAGATCTAACTTCTCAAGCTCCGACTTGGCAGACTGTCGGCCTTTGCCGGTAGCGGCGCCGTAATAGCCCTAATGTCATATTAGCTCCGAAGGCCAGGTTATGTAGACTCTATTTAAATATACCCAGTACAGCCCACTAGGCTCAATCATGTAGAGGAATGGTCCGCCGTGTTGTGCTCCCTCTGTCTTCCCTCCCGCACCGACCGATGGCCCTGACCCAACCTGTCCATCAACGGGCAGTTCTGATTCCGGGTCCCAGCCTCCAACGATCGAAGTCACGCCAAATGGCCGAACGCTTGAGTATAGGGTGTAGACCTGAACATAGCTACCCATGCGGTTTGCGAGGGCTGAGGTTGGGATCGGGGCTTTGTAGAATCGCCTCCACTCGGCTGCCTCGTCGCGAGCTCGGGAAACGAAGTGGCGGCCATCGGGTAGGAGGCCTGAGGAGACCTTGCGGAGTGGGTAGGTTAGAAATAATTGAATGGTAAATGGTGAATTGCGCAATTTTGTAGCTGACAGAAAGCGGAAGTGCTTACAACGCCCATATTCCGGTCTACGGTAGCTATCCGCTTATTCGCCCCATGCTTGAGTAGTTTACTGGTGATGAGCTTCTCCAATGCGAGGACAACACCGTCTTTGCATCTTATGCCGATTGCCGTACCGCCGTTTTCCACTGCTTTGACTGCGTATTCGACCTACGGGATGCTGAGCGCGATGATATCAGGGAAGAGAAAAGGTGGGGCCGTACCTGGAAGTTTCTGCCATCAGGGGAGAAGACGGAGTTCGAAAGATCGTAGCCCGTGCCTATTGATGTCTATTGCGGCGGTCAGGACAGCTTGGAAAACAGCATGGGAGTTAGGCACACCATGATGGAAAGTGGTAAGAAGAGCGAGAGCTGGAGGATAGAGGAATGTGGGCGACTCGGACTAGGGAGGACACGAAAATAGAGCACAAGGTGAGAGTGGTATGGGCGATATAGGGCAGGTCACGGCTTGGTTGGTGTTGATGGGGGTTCAAGGCTGCACAGCGACTGCGCGTTAAGCTTGCTATCTTGTTCGGGTTAGCGTTGATTGTAATAATCTAATCTACAGGATCTCTTGGCGGGAACATCTCTTCCAATGGAGTAAAGAGTACCCTGATGCTCTTCCACCGGATGACTGGGTACGTCCTGGGTAGGTATATATCCGGTAACTATATGGTATATCTATAGTATATCTACAGTATATCTATAGTATATCTATAGTATATCCGGGTAGTATTGTATAGCATGGAATTTCAGATGCCCTTTCAATCTTTATCCATCACCTCCGCCGCGCTCCAGGTTTCATGGCATGGGTACTTCCGTTTGGAGTGGGTCTTCAGTAGACCGTCTCCAGCAGACCGTCTCCAGCAGACCGTCTCCAGTAGACCGTCTCCAGTAGACCGTCTCCAGTAGAACCTCATGGTATTCAGCGGTCTCTGGGGCTTCACTGCTGAATCCTACCGACTCAGCGGTGGTGTCCTCGTAGACTTGTTACGCAACTGCGTCATCCATTTTCGGACAGCTCAATATATTCATGTGGCTGGTTGGAAGCAGGAATTACGCCTTGCCACTCTTTCTCGCATACCATTCCGTGCATCCATGCCCTTACGCCTTGCCACTCTTCCTCGCATACCATCCCGTGCATCCATACCCTTACGCTTGTCTCTTGCTACCTAAATCCTCTGCCCCGGAATCTTCGTAGGCTGCTGCCCGAACAGATGGAAGATTTTCTGACAGCGCTTCTGCCACTGCTCGTTGATGAGCTGTCAAGGGAGAAAAAAAAAATAACGCTCGTCCAGCGACAGCGTCTATTGGCTCCTTTGGTAGTATCGGCTGCTAGCGGAACGTTATTATGTTTCATGGCTTTCCTTAGTGGCTGCCGGCGCTCCATGTCACTGCCCGCTCCGCCTGTTCTTCGTCCAGTGAGATTGTTTTGGGAACGCATGACCACATCGGCGACGACGCCTCCGCTACATAAATCAATCACGCTGCCTACACCACAACTCCCTCCCAACACTCCATAGAACTGTCAATTTTTCCATTCCGCGTAACGCTTCGTGACGCCTTGTAACTCGCTCTTCTTTAACTCGTTGGACTACTTGCACTTGGTGGGCCTGGGCCATATCTACCCGCCCCTCACACGAAGGAACCTTCTCAAGGCACAATCCAACGTGCCCAAGCGCTGCAAGAAATACATCGGAGAAGCTCCGGACAACGGCTGCAATTTACTGCTGGTCCGAATCATCTCCATTGTTGCTCATATAAGACTTACCCTTCCCACTAATGTCAGGTCTTTGAAGTCTTCTTTGGAATAGCCCTCGAAAGAATACTCATTGCACCCCCGAGCCCATGCAGCCACTACTCATTCACTACTGCTGTGCTTGCACATATAACACCCCTGTCCCCTTCTCTGCCTCAGTCTTCTCTCAGAATCAAACCTGCAATCACGTAAGCCCAAGCTTCTTGACTTTCTACACTCGCTAACCTCTGCGCCATAGTGTGGGGCTATATCTACTGGCATTAACGCCCGAGGGAAGGAAGAAGAAAAAGCAGACATGCAGCAGGAAGAACTCGCAAGGCTCTTCTCCGCCAACCTCACCCTTTCCCCTTCCCCGTCTCCAACTCCTCCTATCCCTAGAGATTTGAAAGTAGAGCAACCCCAGCAGCAGAAACAAGACCAGAGTCCACCCAAGCAGCCCCAGACCCAACCAATCACTTACATCTCTCAACACTACACTCACTCTAGCCACATTGCCCCGAAGCCGCAACCCGCCCCCGCCTCCACCTCCACCTCCACCTCCACCCCCATCCCCGCCGCCGAGCTCGAAGGCATCTTCCTCCGCAACAGCATCGACCCAACCCTCCTCTTCCCCTCGCAAATCACGCTCTTCCAAAACGCCGACAACGACCAGCGCCTGCGCCTCCTCGAGCTCTGGCGCATCTCGCCCCCGACCACCACCGCCGCCGCCCACGCCCACGCCCGCGAGCTGTACGACTGGCCGCCCACCAGCCTGCAGCAGGAGGAGACGATGGCCAAGCTGCGCTACGAGCGCATGCTTCAGCAGCAGGAGCAGGAGAAGGCCGAGGCGCTGCGCCTTGTCGCCGCCGAGATTCACAGCCATAATCAGGGCATGGATGAGTCCATGGACCATGAGTCCGCGGCCGCGGCTGCTGTGCGCGCGGCGGAGCTGTCGGCCTCGGTCTCGGTCCCGGTCCCGGTCCCGGAGCCGGCGCCGGAGGATGCCCGCCTCAATGCCGAGCCGTATATGATGTCTGGGTATGAGGCGCTGGCGAAGCGCGAGTATGATGAGCAGGAGTGGCGGCTGCAGGAGTCGACGCGGTATAATCAGGCGATTGATCCGGTGTACAAGGCTACGACGAACTTGTGGGGGAAGACGGGGCTGCAGGATATGGAGAATCAGTATGGTGCGTTTGCGCAGATGAGGGAGTACGGCATTGCGGCTCCCCAGCATTCTTTTGTTGGCTATGGCGATGATGATATGGTCATGTGAGGGGATTGTGGATATGGCTGTCTTTTTTCCTAAGGATAGTTTTCTTTCGTTATGGCGGATAAGGGGCGGATTTTTTCTTTTCATGCAGAGGTGAGGTTGGTCATATTTAAGTTTGGTCTTTGGACGAGAGTAGGATGACTGCATCTTTATACCTGTTCATTGGTGGGGATTATCGGGAAGGTCTTTTGTGCTACGTCTACTTGTTGTGGCATGTACAACTGTTCCAGGGTGGTTTAGAATGTTTTTCATTGCATAGTCTGCGGTGTGACGGGACGAAATGGAGTTTTTGATGGATTCCGTGTTTGGTGGAGCAATTCTGGGTCAGAAGCAAAAGCATCCTATTTGGACGGCTTATTATGTCATGCTCGATGGAAGATGTCTAGGTAGTGGTTTAATACAAGCGCCGCATCCTGTTGTCATAATAGTCCCATGGCTTCTATGCATATAGCCTTTGGCTCCGCCCCTCCATTCTGAGATCAGGCTTTACGATACCCCAGATGCTGGTTTCCCACCAGTAGAATCAACACAGCCGCTTCACTAGCCTCTCAGTCCTGCCTTCCCTTTAGCAACCGCTTCGTCACTTTATCCTTCTCAATGATATATACGTGTGCTCCCCAACCAGATAGGGCGTCTCTGTCCACCGCGTTAAGTAGCGCCTGTGAGATAGTCTCGAATAGGTCTTCAGGGCCCTACATGTTTAATATGGTTAGCACTGACTCCTACGACGCCAATGATGCGCTACCACTCTTCCTCATGGTTATGCCCAGCACACTTTCTCAAGCTTCTCGTGCCCCTACTGGCTCCAAATACTAAGAGCAAGAAGAGGGAAAGAAGGTGTAAATATAGTAAACCAACATACCAAATCAGGTTCCCATAAGCCTTCACAAGTACCAAATAACTGATCGCTCGCGGTCCCACTGACAATGAAGTCCTTCGCAAAGTCAATGCACCCAATGCTGTCGAACCCGCAAATGAACGGCTTCCCCGTAGTATGGTTGATCCCCGCAATCACCGGGCTAACAAAGTACGGGCCGAACCGCCTCTCATACAATGTGCTCGACACTAGATTCGCCATGGTCTGAGGGCTAATGTTGCGCTCTTCCCGCAGCCGGTACATGTTCACCTTGTATCGGAACAGGTCGGACACAGTCGACACGTCAGTCGCGAGACCGGTCAGGCCCAGGTGGACGTCGCCATAGGGGAAGATTTTTGGGAAGTTGTTCGACACTGTGAGTGCTTGCATGCCCAGACGTAGATCGCAGGCGATGCCGACGCAGTCTTTGCCCACCATGGCCACGCAGGCGCCACCATCTGTAAGATATTAGGAGAATATCAAGGCGGAGGTTAAGAAGTAGGGGCGTACTTATGCTGAATGGTGAGGACTGTAGATTGATTAGCTATGGTTGTAGTGACAGCTGGAGAACTTACCATGGTTGTAGCGAAGAGGTAGGCGAGAATATAACTGTAGCTCTGGGTTGGAAGGAGAGAGAAGAGGAGACCAAAGGGGGGGAGTCCGGAGGGAAGAAGAGAGGTCGAGGGGCGATAGATGCTGCTGTCCAAGTGGTGTTTGTAGGTAGCAGCTCGTACGCGGCTGGCTCCCAAGCTCCCATTTCCAAGCTCTCACGTGACCGCCGCGGCGTTTGGCAGTTTTCGACTTCTTCCTATACCGACCTCCACCTCCACTGGTACCCTCCCGTTGCCCACAATGGATCTTCGACAGCAACATATACAGCTTGCGACTAAACTGCCCAAGCGGCTTCTCGACTTCTTCAGAAAATACCCGCCGCCAGCCCTCACTCAAGGCATTCCCGCAGCTACTTCTACAACCGATGGAAACAGCACAATATCATCGGCTGCACCGCCTACAGACCCCAATGCCTCTGTTCCAGACTCTGGAGCGCCGTCTTCGTCGGAAGCTCCCTACCGAAATCCCTTTCAACCGCACAAACACCACGTAACGGGCCGCTGGCACCCGCCCGTCTTTGGTCTGCGGCGGCAAGCCGATTTAGTCAAGCTTGCGCAGCAGCATGGTGTTGTGTCATTACTGCCTTACACAATAAAACTGCCTGGCGAGAGGGCGAAGAGGAGAGAGGAGTTTGGATTGAGGGTCAAGGGTACGGGCGTTGGGCAGAGAGTGAAGGGCAAGCTGTGGGAGAGAACGCTGAAGGGCCGGTTGGAGGAAAGGAAGAAGGCTATGCTGGCTATGCCTGCTATGATTCAGGAGTGGAAGCAGGTATGTATTACTGTGACTTTCGGGAAGAGCTGCGCTGACCAATGGGCCTGCAGAAAGGACATGGAAGGGGATGGAAGAAGTGGCCGAAATAAGAGTTTTCATGATTTCTGGAGGCTCATGTATGGATGTTGGTCGGGAGCGTGGAATTTTATGTCTACATTGGCAAAAATAGTGCCATATTACACAGCTACGGCTGTGGAGACAAGCATTGGATTTGGAGTTGGGGATGGCAATTTAAAACTGTACAGGACTATGTATTATTTGAAAGACAAATCAAATAAAGCTCGTATGATTACACATCGGTTGTCGTGATGCCTAAGGTTACTACCAGAGAAGACTCGTTATCACAACTCGGTCTGCCATTTTTTAAATTGTTATGGAAGGTCTCGCTTGGCAGGCGGCGGCCTTCAACATCACTTCCAGACCTCTACCCGCTCTTACCATTAACTTCACCACAACGTCTCAAACAAATATGGCAGCAAACAGCATAATACCGCCTCCACCGCCTCCTGATCCTGTTGATAGATCCGCTTTACCACCACCTCCGCCGCCTGAAGCTTTCATTCCTCCTCCGCCTCCCGAAGATGTTCCTCCACCCCCGCCACCTGCTGTTGAACCTCCGAGACCTCCTCCGCCTGTAACTGTTAAACCAAAGAAACCAGTGGGCGCGGTGAAGCCAAAGACGGAACCTCTTAGCATCGAGGAGATTCTAAAAAAGAAAAGGGAGGCTGATGCAGCTGCCGCCAAAGTGTGTAATCCCTTCCCCTTCATCTTCCGCATGACTCTTGTTCACACATCAATCTAGTGCACATCGATGATAGCTAACCTTTTAATTGCCGTCTAGCCTAAATTTCTTTCCAAAGCGCAACGCGAGAAGATCGCCCTTGAGAAGCGCGCAAAGGAGGTGGAGGAAGCAAAACGGAAGGCCGAGGCTGACCGCGCCGCCTCGAACGGTTCATCGCACCAAAATGGAAATTCTATCAATGGCTCATCGCGACATGCGCCGAATGGTACCGGCGCTAGTCTTAGGTCTGCCATTCCAACGGCTCCGCGAGCATTGCGACAAGGTGAGATTCCCACTGGTCCAGCGGCGATGCGAGGTGCGCAACAAAATAGGGGACATGATATGCCGCCACCGCCTCCTCCAAAGCCAGCGGATCAGAAAGCAGGCAAGAGACCGTCGCCAGAGGATGCAGAAGCTGCTTTAATCCGGCAGAGGTATATGGGGGCGGATCATAATCAGTCCACATTTTCGGCGAAGAAGAAGCGAAGGAGAACTACGGAAAAGAAGTTTAATTTCGAATGGAACGCCGAGGAGGATACCAGTCCCGACTACAACCCCTTGTATCAAGCGCGCGCCGAGGCGAACTTCTTCGGTCGAGGTCGACTTGGTGGATTTGCCGATGATGTTACGGATAGCGGAGCCCTGAAATATGCCCAGGCATTAAAGGAGCGGGACCACGAAGCCGGAAGTGCGCGTGCGCAGGAAATGCTTGATATGGAGCGTAGAAGAAGGGAAGATGGGGGTCGGAATACTCTTGAGAAGCATTGGAGTGAGAAGAAATTGGAGCACATGCGAGAAAGAGATTGGCGTATCTTCAAGGAAGATTTCAATATCAGCACAAAGGGCGGCTCAATACCCAATCCGATGCGGTCATGGGGCGAATCAGGTCTACCGAAGAAACTACTCGACATCGTGGATTCCGTGGGCTATACGGAACCATCTGCTGTGCAGCGGGCCTGTATACCTATTGCACTTCAATCGCGCGATCTTATTGGTGTTGCCGTTACCGGTTCCGGTAAAACAGCAGCCTTCCTTCTTCCGCTTCTCGTCTACATCTCAGAACTGCCTCCTTTAAATGAGTTTACTAAGAACGACGGTCCTTACGCCATTATTCTAGCGCCAACGCGTGAATTAGCGCAGCAGATCGAGATTGAGGCGAAGAAATTCGCAACCCCTCTTGGTTTCACTTGCGTTAGTATCGTCGGTGGTCATTCAATCGAGGAACAGGCCTACAACATGCGTGACGGTGCGGAAATCATCATCGCCACCCCCGGTCGTCTCGTCGACTGCATCGAGCGGCGTGTGCTTGTTCTCGGTCAGTGCTGTTACATCATCATGGACGAAGCAGATCGTATGATCGACCTGGGTTTCGAAGAACCCGTCAACAAAATCCTTGACGCTCTACCTGTGCAGAATGAAAAACCCGACACGGATGATGCCGAGAATGCCGCGGCGATGTCCCAGCACCTCGGTGGTAAAGACCGCTACCGTCAAACGATGATGTACACGGCAACGATGCCTACAGCAGTTGAGCGTATCGCCCGTAAATACCTCCGTCGGCCGGCCATCGTGACTATCGGCAATGTGGGCGAAGCTGTTGAGACGGTTGAGCAGCGCGTTGAGTTTGTTGCTGGTGAAGATAAGCGCAAGAAGCGTCTTCAGGAGATTCTCCAATCAGGGGAATTCCAGCCTCCAATCATTGTGTTCGTCAATATCAAACGCAACTGCGATGCTGTGGCAAGGGACATCAAACATATGGGTTACACCTCTGTTACATTGCACGGCTCCAAGACGCAAGAGCAACGTGAGGCTGCATTGGCTAGCTTACGGAACGCAACTACAGATGTTTTGGTCGCAACTGATCTAGCAGGTAGAGGTATTGATGTGCCGGATGTGAGCTTGGTGGTCAACTTCAACATGGCGACGAATATCGAGAGTTACACGCATCGTGTGGGACGAACCGGCAGAGCAGGAAAGAGTGGTGTGGCTATTACGTTCCTCGGCAACGAGGATGTGGATGTGATGTATGTTCATTTTTCTTTCCTTCTCTACCTATTTACACGACCTTCGACCCCCTCTCTACTTCCCTTCTTACACTTCTATACCTCCCTCCCCCTCTCTTTATTGCCTAAACCCATGAGTCCACTCCTCTCTTTGAGAAAATCAGTTGCGCAAGTCCAACGCTAACCACATATGTTTAGGTACGACCTTAAGCAAATGCTTATGAAATCCCAAATCTCCCGCGTTCCAGAGGAGCTGCGCAAACATGAAGCTGCGCAACAGAAGCGCGGTGGGCAGAAGAAAGTGGAGGATAGTGGCGGTTTCGGTGGAAAGGGTGGGGGTTGGTAGTACGGTTGTGACCGTAGTATAGATACCATGCTTTCTAATATAAGAATGTAAGATTAGAACGGAGATTTTGAGAATTTTAGGATCCATCAGAACACTGCTTACAGCAACGTCTTTCACTGCGTGGCCGAGACTTCCACAAAAGGATCTTTCGGGAGAAGCCAGCAGAAATATGATTCTTTTCAAGGACATGAGACTTATGCCGTGGTGATAAAGACAAGAAGTCTCTTGGACGGACTATTGGGTTGCTGCTTATTGATGGAAATTCCATGAACTCGAGCTATAGTCGTTTGCGAGTTTCGATTCTAAGATCCTGAACCTGCATTCCATGATTGGACATCCCACTCAATGTTATGTTTAGCCATTTCTCTATTAATTTGTTAGTCTAAAACGTAGCGATCGAATACCTAGCCGCTAAAGGCAGGGGAACTTGGACCTACTCATCTAGCCACGACTTCCTTTCTAAATTCGACCGCTGCCGCGAACTTCTCGTTTGGATGGTTCGAAGTGGAGCGGCGTGGGTCACATCGCTAATAGCCCTATTCGGATCAACAAAGTCTGGGAATCGCTGATTTGAATTCTGCTTATCCAAGAAGAGCCCCGTATTCCGAGGATAGTCCTGGGATGAACCAGGGTTTGTCGTCACCAGCTGGACCAACTTGCTGAGTACCGCAAACTCGAGCTTCAGCTTGACGGAATAGACCACGCCCTTCAGAGTGGTCTCGATGATGTAGAGGTTCGCAAATTCGACAGCCAGGAGTCCGCAATCCATGATTACGATCATTACGTTTATGGTAATTAGCTGGTTCATGATCTTTCGTGAGTTCAACTCTTCCTCCTTCACCGAAGTAGAGGCTTTGAGTAGTTTCAATGTCTCTTTAATATACAGAAAGGATATTATGAGCTCTTGGACGAAGAACCCAACCATCTGGATCTTTTCCATGATGTTGTAACCATGGACGAAAGTGTGAAGGGTTGAAGCACTTAAGTGGTTGGAATTGGAGCCAAAGGTCAGAACGGTCGTCGGGAAGTGCAGCAGTACCGCGTCTACGATAATCATGTATAAAGTCCACCGAATAATCCTTTGATTAGTTACTACAAGGTGCAGTCGAGACCATAAGACCACACTTTGGCCTACATCAATAATCAGCGATTATCGCAAAAAAGAACTCGAGATTGCATACCCGTCACCATAGCGTACCACCCTATAGTAAGAAGAACCACTGCTACGTATCCTTCATCGGAAAGCGGATCTAGAATTTGGAAGAACTTGACAAGGAAGCCTAGAGAGTACGGGATTATGCCAATGCCAGCGACAATTAAGCTCCAGAAATACACTCCTCTAAACTTCTTGAAGGTTACAAATACAAGGACAAGAAGCTCGAGGGCATTATAAAGTGACAGTCCGATGAAAAAGGCGATGAAGATTTTGAGCGTTAGGCTAGAACCCGAATACCCTATAAAAGTAAGACATTGTCGAGACGAGGAACGAATAGATTTACCCCCGGTAATGCCGGCCCCGGCGGACGTAATAGAACCTTGGGCGGATGCTGTCTCAAATGAGAGATCGGATGAAGTTGTAGAGGAGACCATGGCTGTCTAACAGCATGGAATGTAGGATAAACGTAGGCCTCTATATCTTCTGTAAGTCAGTTTTCCATGAAGTCTCAATTGCTGACCAAATTCAGCTGAGAGTGGTAGTAACCTGAATAGCCTCCTATTTCGCGTATCCAGCCAATTCCAGGAGACATGTAACTTGGGGAAAATTCCGAGCGCCAGGAAAATCATCTCATGGTTCAATACGAAGCAATTGACACCGGTAGACTGGAGAGCTGGGGAGATTTTTACTCCTGGAACCGGCAGGGAAAGGAGGAAGGACCTCGGGAGCATGCTAAATCCCGACACGAATCAACAAGTGACGTACGCACCTACCATCTGCCATCCCCGCATGCCAAGACCTGGGGTAACCAGCCTTGCCCGACAGACTCTACCTATCTGCCGGTACGCCTCGTGCTGCCCATGCGCTTGATCCACATAGTATCTGTCTCCTGGCCTTCGGTCCCACAAATTATTCTCCAATACCTTGGTTGCACTGACATTTCATGGCCATTTGAACCCGAAGTTTATCCACATACACTCCCTCTCTCTAACCTAGTCAACTACTCTGTCAGCTTGATTATCTCGCTAAAAGACTATCAACTAACCAAGGATAGGCAGGGCTGCCCATCCCAATGCGTAAAAGCGTAAAGGTTATCTTCAAAACCAAGAGCTTGACTGTGTAGCCACGGGTTTCCGGTATATGTTGCACCGAAGAATAATTGGGATCGCCGAATAATTCCATGCTGAATAATTCCATGCGGAAATATTCGGAATGATGTTAATGCGAATACAGATCCGTTACCGTTTATGACTCTAGAAACGTATACAGACACAGAATGTCTCCAGTATTCAGCGTATACTATAAATAGCTTGAAATTCTCGGATCAGTAACGGTTTGGCGGAACCGTTCCGTCTTCAATTACTGGTTGACTACTTGGATGCGCCCCTTAGTCTTGCACGGGCCCTCGCGCGTGCGCTAGCGTGGGGCTCTGGTGCATGATGGTTTTGCGCCTGGTAGCGCTACAGCAGCCATCTTTATTGGTCCATGAGATCGATCTTTATCTATTCGGTTGATGAAGACGGAACCTGTTGCTCCTGACTGCGCCGCAATGCCTCTGCTATCATCACTTCCAAGAATGCCTTTCCTGCATTCTACTACCTCTACAACTATTACTTATCATTTATGATTCTTACCTTTTGGAGCCATGGCCCAGAATTGGACTTGCTATGGCTCAAATCAGTACGGCAGCTTCAACTCAGCCAATTCTGCACCTTGTGGGCCTATCAATGAAACGAACCCAATCATCCCATGCTGTGCGCGCGGAGACATTTGCTACAACGATAACATCTGCTTCTATGGGGCTCCGGGGCCGGGTGGCACTGGCTACTATACCGGAGAATGTACGGATAAGGACTTCGATGGGGGATGCGCAAATCGTTGTGCTAAGTCCGCGATGGCTTTACTTGGATGAAAGCAGGCTCTCCCAAAAGATTGTACCGCGATTACGGCCCGAGATACGGATCCACTAACACGGTCCCTTATTATGAATAGCTGACACAAATATTCCTGAAATCACATATATAAATGATGCCTAGCTTTGCTGTGGCAAGAACTTGAGCTCTGGATACGCAACATGCAAGAATCCCACCGACGAATCGTTTATCGGCCCGGCTCTAAGCAACCTTATCGCCTATTATATTGTGCCACTGATAGGCGACAGCACGCCTCTGCCTCAATGGTCTTCAAGCTCAACTCTCGTTTCTGCTTCCTCTACTACGTCTTCTACTACTATGTCTTCTCCTACTACGTCAGCAACGACTGCGGCCTCATCCTCCCAGTCAGCATCCTACGGTCTTCCATCCGGCGCTGTAGCTGGAATTGCCATTGGCGCTATACTAATTGTGCTTGCCATGCTGGAGTTGGATTATACTGTTTCCAATCGCGACGAAAAAGATTGGCAAGGATATCGGGCGAGCAAAAGGACATAACACCGTATGTGCCTGCTGCTCCTGCCCAGGAGCAATGGGCATACAGGTCAGATTTGCCAGATAACGGACTACCCGGTGGAGTGGAGGAAGCGGGTTCGCCTCGTGAATTAGAAGGAAAGCCTAGGTTTACAATGGTATCGCAACCTTCTCCAACGGGTACTCCTCCGCAAACAGGGAGGAGATGAGTGTACCAGGTCTCGGCTAAAATTGTGAATTGGAACGATATTAAAGGTATCTTGGGTGGTGTCCATCATTTATCGATATAGGCTTTTGGATGATCTATCAATGCTGATATATGAATGACAGGGGCTAAGCAGCTACACTTCCGTACCGTAAGCGGGCGTATCTTTTTATACCAGGATTCAGACTTACGATACACGCGCCCTAATTTGAACGCAAAGAAGGTTCCCTATCTCTTCGTTGAGAGCTTTTATGATTCATGTCAAATGGTGTTTGTAACCGTTGATCTCTTTCGGGAATTGCTATTTGCCGCCGAGAAAAGCGCATAGTGACACCCCAGTCATTTAATCCATGTTGCATCATACCAGTTTCAGAGGAGTGCCTAAGGTACTTTAGGACCAATAGTATCGAGGGTTTTGCAAAGTTCTGTGACATCCGTTGTCGTCGTGTAGATAGCCACGTACGCCGATTGGTTGGCATCATCCTAGCAGGCAGGCTGTATCCAATTAAGTAGAACAACCTTGTTTGCACCTCACGCCGATGTCATGAAATACTCTGAGCCACCCCATATCATAAAGTTATAAGTGTTCGAAGTACGATGTATATGTGGGGTAATAAGAACGGGTTAGCCTAGCAATATCAATAGCACTCTTTTTGAAAAGCGAACCAGGCACATACTGTGGGGTTTCGCAATATAGACTAAGATAGAGTCTAGCGAAATGAGTAATATTGCTGGGTGCGTTAATAGCAACACCCAAGTTCTTTAGCTAAGCATAAGCATCAAGAGCGCGTAGAGAGAAAGGCAAGAGAGCTAGGTGCAAGAGTGTAAGTTGGTCTAAGTCACACCATTGTGGCTTGAGTGAACAAGTAGTACCTCTAGCATACACTCTTACTATGCAATTCCACGTAGTATCCTTTTTTTAACTGCATCGTTTCGCTTGCCAATGCACACTTCCCTTTTCTAATATCTGTTGTATTACTCTGATGAGGACTCCTGTTTATCCGAAGAATTCTTGGTGGTTACTTTATCCAGGTGTTGGGCAGCAGGTAGACCTAATTCTGTTTGTTATATATTACCGGGTCAAGCGTGATGAATGGCATATGGGAGCAGCTCGCCCAAATATACCTCCATTGTAGCAAGAATAAGGAGAACTAGGAGGAAAATAGCAATATTTTGACTAATCCGCAACTTATTATTCGCAGAATCGTTCGAGCCATACTAACTCGAAAATCCTGCCACCATAACCTCATTGTTAGATTCCGGTGTAGACGCAAATTTTTCGGCATAACGTAAAAGCTAGGGAGATGATCCAGAAGAAATCTGAAGGACGAAGACTACTGAAAGCGTGGAGAAGAGAAAGAACTGAAAGGAGTTTCTGATAGATCGTCCGGATATATCACAAATTCTCTCCCCCATTAGTACCTTCAAGGTAATATAAGAAAATACTCAGCTAAAGCAGCCTAACTACCGAACGCTAAATACTAAAGCAAGTAAAGTCAGTAGCTTTTGCTTTTAAGGAGATTCCGTTGAACTCGCTTAAGGAACTATATTGAGGGCATCCAGGCTCTATATCTAGGGGGGGACCCCCACTGCTAATTTATACCGCCAAATTGATAATCTTATCAATTTAGTGCATACCGCTAGCTCGATATACCCCTCCAGCTTTAAGCGGGAGGTTGGAGCTATTTATTGCTGGTCTTAGTATAATATTATCCTTTTATTAAGTGGCTATAATTTTTAAGTTTCGTCCTATAGCTTTAATACCCACCCCTATCTATATAACAGCCCTCGTAGCAGTAGTACGGTGCAAGTGCCCAGATAAGATACGTCTTGAGCGACGGCTCTCGAGGTGGCAGTATGATGCAAGCGCCCAGTCGTGACACGTTAGCTTCATTAACAGCTCTTGGGGTGGTAGTACGGTGCTAGCGTCTCATTGTGGCACGTTGTCATTGTAATACGACGGCTCTCACAGGTAGTAGTACGGTGCCAGCGTCTTATTGTTCGCGGTAATTACGGTGATTCTAATTAATATAATCGCGACCGGTTGTTGTAGGAGGAGGTAATAAGTATTTAGAAGTAATGAGTGAATACCCGAACACTAGCCACAACTAATTGCTTAACAGATTATCGTGGTGATGGCATTACCGATTCCGTGCATACCGCCAACTCAACAGATTGGAGCTGGAATATAGACAGCCAAAATATATACACCATTGTGATAACTGAAACCACGTAAGAGAAGACGTTGGGGCTTTCCTCTAGCGCTAAACATGCTAATGAGGATACCTGAAGTAAAGAATTTAAAGAGAGGATTCTATATATGACATTAGGAAAAGTGGTTATAAAAGCAAGTATAGAGTATTGTAATAAATAAAATTCTTCCTTTTACCGTCTCTTATGTATATTTTAGTAAAGTAGTTGTTGTGTTATGCCCAGTTAAAGACTTAAAAGCCTTGTCAGCAAAGCGCCTGTAGAAGGCCCTGTTACAGTCGTAAAGCTTTCTGAGGATTTTTGCTATGAATGTCGAGCACCTATCCTGAGTGCCTCTGGTTGCCCCCGGGAAAGCAAGCTGGACCGTTCTGTTGTCTATATTTTCCTCGCACGCCCCCCCATCACGCTACTCTAGCTCAATTGACCTAGCTGAAAGGATAAACACTACATTTACAACAAAGCTTGCGTCTGACTCTACGTCAACCTTAAACTTTGATGACTGGAGCCTCCTCCCCTAACGCACTCAGCCGTTGACGAGGTAACGCCTGTGTCACTCTCTCCCGCACGACGCTGATTATCGTAATGGTCTTAGCTAACGCACGTCCCGCCTCCTAATATAGCGATGCCGCCGGCTTCCGTGCAAGCTACTGTACACTTCCCCCGGCGGGTAAATAGCACATCCCGTGGCCGATCGGATATGGACGTATTCGTGCAGCTCGCGTCCCATGACTCGCATAGCGCAGCCACAGACGCGTATCCATCTTTCTTCGTATAGCGTGTGGTCTGCTACATCTAAACGGTCGCGGAATTGCGTGGCTGCGAACTTCCCTCCGGACACTGGGTCTTGGAATACGTGCCGAAAGGCTTCTCCGTGCGCTAGTGTTGCTTAGTGTGGAGAAAGGGAATGAGGTCACGATGGCGGAGGAAGAGGAGATTATCAAGCATGCGTTGGATTGTTTGCCATGGGTGAGTTTGAGTTTGAATATTCATAGAGGTGTGAGGGATATCTCAATTACTTACGCGAAGGCTGTTATGGATGGGAATGTTGAGTAGGGCTATAAATGCGCAGCCGTACAAATTAGATCTTAGGGGCTGGGATTCAAAGTTCGTCCGCGAAAACATGGGCAACGTGGCGGCGAACTAGCTTGGTTAGAGCTAGGAACTCTGAAGATCTGGTGAGGGCGGTAATAGATGCTGTGCTGGTGTATACTGGCATTGATGATCTCTCGGTGCTCAATGAGTGTAATTGGTGAAGAGTAGACACCAGTAAACTCAATAGAGCCGGGGTAATTGCGTTGACGAGACTGCTTGTATTAGAGTGGTCAAACGAATTTGATTATCAGATGTATCATGACCTTCCCATCTCGTTATAATTTGGATAGGATATAGTTCTTTGGAAGGACACGGCACGAGCTTGGGCATGGCTTCAGGTTGGAGAGTATTAGCTGGGATTTTCGCTGGGATTGGACGGGGATTGGATATATGTATCACGTACCTCTGTTCTGAGTAGTAGAGCGACTGTAGTCTACTTAATTCGGGAGAGCATCACCGAGTCTGCTAAGACGATTCGAAAACGCGTATTCTTGTAAGCTATTATGGGTATTAGAGGCGGTAGGTTAGCTAAGGGCTCAATCCATTCCAAACCACCTTCAAGTCAAAATCCCCTTAATCTCTGCTGCTTTTAGTGCTGACTTTAGGCTCTAGCAGTGTATCGTTTTGATAACTCAATTACATCTAGAATAAAGCTGTTGTTCTTTTTTTTCAAAAGCTTAAAAGGTGTAGATGTAAGTGTGCGAATGTTGGTGTGGCCACAGGCGCGCCAAAAAGCCTTTTGGACGGATTCTAAGCGAGTTAAAAAGAATCTAAACTAAAAGGTTATCAGAACTGTTAGGTAAGCCGTATATAATGAAAGTAATACTTAGATATAGAGGTGTTAGTGCGATAGCATTATCACGATCACATAAGTTAATATAATAGAACTTGTGCTAAATCTAAGAAGCACAGCGGTTATGGTATGAGGAGCTGGAATTCTGGAGTAGCGAGTAGTGAAGTCGGTTTCGTAGCGGTGATGAGAGGGTCATCTAGGGAACGTTTGATGGGCTTTGCCGCTTTGATTGGCGCATGCAATTTAAGCTCAGCTCTGTGAGGGACTTTATAGAGACCCACGCGATGATCAGAATGCAGGGAGGGTATGAAAATCACACGGTATGTTTACTGTCCCGCTCCGAGAGGCCCTACAGAGATCTCTATAAAGGCTGATATGTTTATGATCTTTTAGTACTGAAGTGTTAGTTGATGTGTCGATAGTGCGAGATAGGATACTCGAGATGGCAAGATCATTATCCCGGTTGATGAAGAATTTTGCCTTTATTGTTTCGGGAGTGAGCTTGAACTAGTATGTGGCCATCGCTTCCAGTCCGTTCCTGTTTTGGAAGTGGGGTGTGTCTGGGTTTTGCTTTTACTAGAACGCGATCATGCACCATGCTGGCCAGAGGAGAGCCTGAACAAGGGAGATAGAGATGGTGCATCGGGGCAGCTGGACGAATTGGAGAGAGCTAGCCCATCACATATGGCGAGGAACAATTAGTAATCGTAGTGCTTGCTAGACAGCGGTGGAAGTGGAAGAGGGCCGGCACTTGAGAATGGGTGCGTAGCATTGACGCAGCCACTATTGTTGCGCGTCCCTAGTTTTGATTGAAAATCCAATCGTGAAGTAAAGAGCAGCTTGTCAATCAGATGAAGCTAGCAATGCAAGTCAAAGCAAAAGTTGGAGCATCTCGGAACAAATGGGATGCACCTAGGCGGAGTTAATGAGGTGGAATCTAGGCAAAACTAGCTGGTTGGCTGATCTGCATCGAATATGATCGATGATCAATGCATGTTTTTTGTCTCTGAGCCGATACACCCTCATTGGGAATTCCGTTGCTACTGGCTGTTGAAGAGAGACAGGGTGGTTGGGGACAGGGAGTTTGGAGGCAGGGAGTTAGGGAAGCAGGGAGGCAGCTGCAGAGAGGGTTCGTCGAGCGGTTTCGTCGAGCGGTTGGGCTCCGGTATGAGATGACGATCTTCTCCCTCGAGCATGTTTATGCGAGGGCTGTAATTGACTTTTGGGAGAAGCGCGCTGGATTCTATAAAATACAGCCGACAAAGCGACATTTTCATAGGCTCCCGTGACAAAAGAGCTTAAATGAGTGTCCAGAAGTGTTTCTACCGGCCGACGCCGGCGTCAGCCAGCCACGTCAGCCAGCCAGCCACTCGTCCACTGAAATAAACGGTGACTGGCTGATTAATTGAGCAAAGAGCCTTGTGGTCCCGGTGTTGGCCTTTTCTAAGCCTTCGCTGCAACGTAGAGTGCACGACCTTGGCCGCGTACTGAGGCAAATACGAGGCTGGGGTTTGTCGAACTGAAGTGGAGAGGGTACGCAGATCTTTCGGCCGCTGGCCAAGCCTGGAATCACGTCGCTGAATCGTGCCGGGAAGCGAGATGTCGGCGAGGTGCCGGGTGCGCTTCAGCTTGGTGGGTGAGTAGAGCGGGGTTTTGCAGGCGAGTCGCTGGGCCGCGCAGGCCCTAGGCTATCTTGGATGTGTGCAGCGCCCTAGTGCCGGGCGAGCAGCGACATGTTGATTGAAAAGGAGATGCACAGACGATGGCTTCGTCTGTCTCTCACCCAAAAGAGCGTCAGGGCAGCGTGCGTCTCGGTTGGCAACGAGAGGCATCCCGTCGCCTGAAGCCGCAGACAGAACAGTGCCCAGGTCAGTTGGCCAGGTGAGGGCACGAGGGGAGCGCCTAGGGGAGAGCATAGGTGAGAGCTTAGGTGGTGTTTACCAGCAACTACGTCACGGGGGGAAAATCAAAGGCGGGCCCTCGCGAAGCAACGAACAGACCGCTGCTGGCGCTCTTTTCCTAGAAGGACGTTGGACGGAGATTAGAGGGGCATTAGAAAGGCATTGTGAGAGAGAGAGAGAGAGAGAGAGGTCGCTAATTTTTTCGCTCGCGCCGAGTCTTTTCCCTGCTCGATCCTGCAGATCAGGGATCGATCGGAGGGGGTTGCAGGCCTGCAGGGTTGCGACCGTGGTGAGGGTCGTGAGGGTCGTGAGGGTTGTGAGCGCCGTGCGGGTCGTCAGGCCCAGATGTCCGTGCGCTGAAATCTCCCTCTCCCCCCGGAACGGCCCGCCTTATTTTGGTAGTGTTGAAAGGCCGCTGTCGGCTGGCACACTGACCCATTGACACCCCTCATTGAATGCGGTCCCCCATTGAACGTTGTAGCATCTCTAAAATGGGTAAATCACCGTTCAACGAGACATGTAGGTTACAATAAAATTATAATAAAATTATTTCTTTTTAAATTATTGGATAATTCTCCGTATAAGCCTTGGGCAATTGTTGGTGCAAAGCAGCTGTTCAGTAGAGCTGGAGGCGTTAATGGTGGCAGCCGACTGGATGGAGGGCTGGATGGAGACTTGATGGAGACTTGATGGAGACTGGATGGAGCTTTCAACAGCACCAGGTGAATACCCAATTCGGACGATCCGCACAATCCGCACAATCCGCACAAGGCACCATGCTGGTTGGGGACGCAACCCCCGCAATTGCGATGATGATCTGTGGCAGGCATGTCAGTCATGGACAAGCGTGCCTGGTTTGCTATCCGCACCTACCGCACTACGTCCTGTACCGACTATGGGCCTGAGCCCTGTGTCACTCTGCAGCTCTCTTGCAGCACTCACCCGCTGAAGCTCTACGCCGTGAATCGCGACCAAGCTCCAGCATCTCAGCTTGCTCCCGCTGGACGTCATGGTTCTATTGCTTCTACCACCCCGACGGGCTCCACTGTGAGCCCGCGTCACTTTCCCCGCTACTGATTGGTTCCTTTACTCCCAGCTCTCGTAGGTGCTCAGCTTCCGTCTGAACGCCCTCCCGGATTATTGCCATCTTCGGCCTCGTTGGTTTCTTTTGCTCTTCGTCTCTGCCTAGTGTCTGGCCGATCTAGCTATCTCAACCCTGCTACTTATCTTACGCAATTGCCTCCCTCATCTTCTATTTGAATCCCCCTCTAGCAGCAGATTTATGGGTAAAGCAAAGAGTTGTTCTCCTTGCTGTACCTGTTGCTCCTGCTTTCCACATATACTGCACATGCTTGGACTAAAACTTAATCCATTTAGTCTGTCACACCCACCATCCCTCGCGGGGCGCATATATCGCCTTTGCTAACTAAGTCCACAGCAAAACGCAGGACTGCCTCTTCTAGCTCTTCCATCCCTAAAACCACAAAAACCACACAATCCATCACTCCCGAATCAGAGGCTCCAGTGACCATGGCACCGGAGATCGCCAGAAGCATTACATCCCCAATCATGAAAAGTTACATGGCTAATGGAGCAAACGGCTTCAGTAGCCCTCCCGCCTCCCCTCGTGCTTATTTTCCTTCCAAACTCGGCTACAATGGCATCTCCGCTCAGAACAGCACCAGAGGGGTAAATAGCCATTCCAGGGTTAGCTCTATGAACCACACTGTTCGTCACAACCAGTTCAGCGGCAGCTACAAGATCAGCTTGGTTCAAGAAACAGCTTCGGCATTGAAGAGGAAAAGCATGTCAGAGTTAGGTGCTGGCGTATCACAGAACGCGACCAATGTTTCCTTCATCAATCTTATCGAAGCTATCAGATCGGAACGTTTGGCAACCCTCCCGCATAAGGGTAGTACCTGGGATAAGGTGTTGATTCGCGCTCAGTATTTCGCAGAGCAATTGCATGCTTTTGAAGTCGCAATTCAAGGCTTTGCGCTTGACAGCAATACTGCTTCTCAGATCGGCTATGGCCACGCCCGGCTATTGCTTGAGGTAAGTACACATTCATGACTATTAAAGTCGCTTTGCTAAAAGTTCACATAGCTTGGGCATGAAAACTCCACAGCCTTAGATAAGGCGTTTGGATTCTTTTACAAATGCTCATTGACAGCTTCTTCGCTGCTGGATCAGTCTGAGCTGCTCGGCGTCACCTCCGATACGCGCGAACAACTCTGTATGATGTATACCGATCTCTTGACCTTGGTAACTGATGTTGCCATTCGCTTTTACAAGACTGCCAATGGTGGGTTTTTCCTGACGAACTTTGCATCTAGCTATACTAAAAGTAAAGCAGGCATGATGTCTTCTTCAGTCAGCTTCGACATGTATGAAGTCTTCGGCGACACAATCGAGACTTTTCGCTCTAGGCAAGTTAAACTGACCGAGGCGATATGGAGTTACCAGATCGAGGATGAAGGTCTTAACGTAAATGAAGGTGCGTGGCTACTTGTGCCCGATTGACGCGCTATTACTGATTATCCTAACAGCTCTTGACGTGAAAATGTTAAGCAGGTGGCTGGCTCCACAGGACCATGTCCTGGCTTCGTTGAGTCGCGATCACACAACGTTTGCGGATCACCAAGCAGAGTTCACGTGCCTCTGGTTCCAAAAGCATCTATCAAGATTCATTCAAAGCAGCAACAACCACTTAACCGTGACTGGCCAGCCCGGCTGCGGCAAGACAGTGTTGGCTGCATCGATTGTTGAACGGCTTCAGCGTCCGCTTGGCCGTAAATCCTTCTCTACGTTATTCTGCTCAATTAGTAAGTCATTGTCTGTTTTATGCGACTGGAGATAGGGGGGAGATATCATTGCTATCTAAACCCTTCACTAGGCAACAAATTGCCTACTTAATATTGAAAAATGTTAACTAATTTCCTAGACTCGAGCATTCCTTCTCAAGCCAGCGTCGTAAACGTTGTTAAGTCCCTTCTATATCAACTGCTTAACCAGCGAGTGGGAAATATGCGCACATATCATGCTCTGGTTCACGCCTATGAACAAGCACGATGCTCTAACAATGCCGATGCATATGAAGAGCACCTTTGGCAGGCATTAGCCGATGCTCTTAAGCATCCATTGGAGAATGCAAATGATCTGGTCATTATCGTCGACGGTGTTGATGAAGTCTTCGGCGGAAAAACGGCGGCTCAGACATTATTGGAGAAACTTTTTGGTGTTGTCAGCCAAGGAAAGGGGGTTAAATTGATCGCTTTATCGCAATCGCTCTCCACTACATCTCATGGTAGTGGTTCTCAGCTCGCTATCTCGCGCGATGACACTCACGACGACATCCATGCGGTTGCTCTTAGGTCTCTGAGACACTGCCATCATTTGCATGGAAAGGCAGGCCCAGAGCAAGAGAGCATACTCGGCCGTATCATACAAGCTGCAGACGGATCTTTCCTTTGGGCAATTCTTGCATGCGAACTGCTCATGTTAGAAAAGTCGCAAGAAAACTTTATGAAAGCTGTAGAAAGCTTTGAGACTTCTCGACCATCCATTCAAGACATCACGCTGAAATTGATTTCAGCGTTAGATCCCTCGACCAACGCAAAAACTATCCTGTCTTGGCTTGTGGCCGCTGAACGCCCGTTCACCTTATCAGAAATCAGCAGTTTATTCTCGGTTGACTATCACCGTGGAACCGTCCTAGACAAAGGCGTAGATGTCCATAGTACGATCCAATCCCTGAAACCTATCCTATCAATTCACGAAGATATCATTCGCCTCCGACACCATGCCGTAAACAGCTCTCTACAAACCCTTATCGATCAGGGCAAGATACAAATGCCAATCAAAGATAGGCAAATGGACCTTGTTTTGAGGACGCTTACTTATGCGAAGATGACTCTGCGAGAGAAACGAGAACCAACACTCGAGATTTCCGACCAGGGTCTCGCTGACAGACTTTTCCACCGTCACCACTTCCTAGAGTATGTCGTTCGATACTGGGTCTTCCATTTGAACCGCTCCTCGATCGCGCCCAAAAAGCCCGGCGACTTCAATCTTACAGCTGAGGTGCAAAAAGTTTTCCCGGATACAACAACCTTATCTATCCTTGAAAAGCTTTGTTGGGAAGCTCAAATCCCTACGCCACAAGCGCTTGATTTGCACATCATGGTAGGACGGCTTCGACGTCAGATACTGACGGAGCATCACCCTGTTGTACTCCAGTCGTACCTAACCTGCGCCACTTACTATGATCTTCTTTCAAACCCTACAGAATCCGGGAAATATTATTATATGTCCACAACTGTAAGCCGTAAGGTGCTCAGCAATTTCCATCCCTTAACAGTGGAGTGCGCGAACCGTTTCTTGAGAATTACAGAGACCATGACCTCTACATCCCGAACTGAAATCATGACACATCGGGAGCAGACCCTCCTTATTCTCATTGAGGCATATGAGCACCAGTACGGAGCTACTTCAGAAATCGTCATTCGGACAAAAACGACTCTTGCTGAGTTATACATGCACATCCACGAGGAGCACCGTGCGACTGAACTCTTTCAAGCTATTCATGAAGCTACTGTCAAGCATTATGGTAAGAATTCGAATGAAGCTCGTGGTGTCTCAGATCGTCTCGGCGTTGTGCTCGGCAAGGGCAAGCATGATAAAGTTATCGAGACGTACACCGAATCTCTCTTCACAGACTCGGATGAAGAAGATGTTGAAGAGTCTCTTGACAAGAACCAGATCACAATCATTATACAAAAAGCTCAGGCGTGTTCTTCACGTGGAGATATTTCCATGGCTGAACAGATATATGTTGAGCTTTGGCAACGACTCTCTGAACGGTGCCGCACCACACTTGCAACAGAATGGCATGAGAGGAAGATTGACGTTGTGCTTGCATATACACAGTTCCTTAAGTCACAAAAACGTGAGAGTGAAACGTCCGCTATTCTTACTTGCTTGTGGCAAGAATACGAGCACCATGAGCTGTCTTTCTCGGAAAGCATCATTTCGAGGCTTACCGAAGTCGCGAAAACGATGAAGAGTGTCGGCGGTTACACTGCCGCTCTCTCAATATTCAAACATGCCAGTTCATATTATAAAAATGTCCGAAAAGAAGAATCGCACAGTTTCACAGAGATACAACAAGAGATCTCAGTCACTTCAACCGAAATTGTTAAGCATACCCTAACAACTACTACCACCACGGAGAGTACTAGTACCGTCTCCGAGTCTATCTTCCAAGAAGTCTTCCAGTCTATGATTAGCGATGAATCCAAGTCGATCGAATCGACAACAATGACGCTCGCAAAGAGGCTTACGATCAAGTATATGGAACAAAAGAAATGGTCTGAAGCTACTACTATCATTAGGTCAACTCTACATAGAACTTGGAGCTCGTTCTTGTCATCATCGGTTCACGACGTCACTCTGACTTCCACATTTCTGCAAGAATCTATTGAGCTTGCGGAGCGCCTAGCTGAGTGCTACCTTCAACAACGACAAATAGAGAAGGTTGAAGATGTCTACATACGACTTTTCCGAGCTGTCTTGGTTTCGAAGCAGCCTGACAATACCCTGCTCGAGAAAGTCAAATGGCTCTTGATCAACTTCTATGACAAACATGGATATCCTGATAGAGCCATCAGCATTTTCCAAGATGTTCTCGTAGTGTACCGAAAGATCTATGGCCCTAGTCACGAAATCACCATACAGACCCTCTACGCCTTGGGCTCCCGTTGCCGGGAACACGCGAGAGGTCACCCGTACTGGATTGAATACTATCAACAGATTGTAACAAGTCTGAATAAAGATTCAGATGTGTGCCATATTAACGCCATGGAGGCAATCACGATTGTTGCGAACTCTTACTGGGAGGAACGGCGATACGCCGAGGCTGTCCAGGTGTTCGCTGTGCTCTGGAACACATTTGTCCACAAGACAAGTGAATACAAGCAATTCACCGATACGAAGTTGATTCAAACACTCTATGAGCGGTACTTCCAGTGTCTTGAAGAGACTCGGGCTGATTGGGATATGTTGTACCGAGTTTCGACCGAGTACTACGAGACATGCAGCAAGAAATTTGGGGCTAGCTCGTCTCTCACTGTAGAAGCAACGCTGGCACTAGCTCGTGTTTCCCAGAAGAACGAGAAGCACAGCTCGCAGGCGATATCCTTATATGAGCAGGTCTTCAAATCATCTTCGTCGACCACGGTGAGTAAGACCGAGATTGAGCAGACATTGTCAACGCTCTACATCCGGCAAATTACATCTGAGTCGTCTTCGAGCACGAAGACCGAGACAATCGAGCGAGCTACGATCATCTATCTGGAGCAATTCTCTGAGATGAAGAGCAAATATGGATACTCGCATCAAATGACGTTGAGCCATCTACGAGAACTTTCAATGCTCTACGTCAAACAACAAAAGACGGAGCTTGCTGTCAAGGAACTCGTCAATGCTGTGGTTCAGATAAACACTCACGAGTCCTCTTCTCAAAAGATGTTGGAGTCTGGAAGATTCATTGCGGAGACCTTCCATGCTTGCAACCAAGTGTCACGATGCAGGGAGCTCGTTCTAGAACTACATCGCCAGATTATTGCCAAAGATACTCGCAATTCATCGAAGTGGTCTTTTGACCTCAAGGACTGCGGACGGGCATCATTGGTCTTCCTCGCCGCTTTGGAATACCACACGCGGACTGATGTCTCAGTCACATTTTCAGAGATCATGGCCGATATCATAGCTGAGGCTGTCTATTATGAGAAATTTAGGCGTGCGATGAAAGCTAACCAGGACTTGGACAAGATTGTGTTGGCTGCTGCTCCTCTTCGTTGGTTCTTGGTGAAGAGGAATTTGAACGACTTTGTCGCTTCACTCGAAGATGAGGTTGTTCAGCTATTTATGCAACGGGACATCACTCAACTCAAGCTGCTCAGCAAGGCGTCTCCTCGTATCTTTATTGTCGCCATCCTCGAGCATTTGGGTAACAGGAAGAGCAAGAACTTTGTTCGTTCAGTCATCCTGGCTTCTAATGACCGGGTGGCAGTCCTTACTAAGACTAAGAAATTCCCTGAGGCGTACGATGTTGCGAATTGTGCCTTCATCTTCGCTGTTTCCCATGATGGATACAGCGGACCCAAGGCGATCGGTCATGGCTTCAAGCTCGCCTCATATATTGTTGGTCGCGATGGCGAAAGATGCCCTGACGAGGGTCTTCGGAAGCAGATGCTTCAGCTCTCGAACCAAATTGTGAAGGAGATTCTGAACATCTGCAAGCGCACGAAGATCAACTTCGCTCAAGTGCAATTACCAGAATTGAACCAGCTTGTCATATTACTGGGCGAACAGCAAGACTACGAGACACTCGAGGTAAGACACCAGATAACCCCATCTAAAATAGTAACACAGGCACTAACCACCCACAGTGGCTCCTCACCGCTCTCTGGAGCACCCGCGACGCCCAACGCACCTGGCCATCTCAGGTCCTACTCAACCTTGGCCGCCGTCTCATCTGCGCCCGCTACCTGGCCGGGCACCCGATCAAAGCGATCCGGCTGTGCGAAGACATCGCGTACAACATGCGGCGCGTGCACGGCGCGCGCCACCCGGCCACGCTGGAAACCTACACCCTGCTCGCCCAGCTCTACACCAGCACGGGTCACTACTACCAGAAGGAGGCCGGCAGCAACAAGAGCTCGGCGTCGCTCGCGAACGAGTACTTCAAGAAGGCCCTCCTGGTCCACGAGGACACGCTGCGCCTGCTCGTCAGCGACGGCGCCAACGTCGACTACGACTACGACGACGACGAGGACGACTCGTGCTCTGCGATCTTGGCTGAGCACGGCGTCAGCGTCAACGGCGACCACCAGCAGCAGGACGAGCTGGAGCCGCTGGGCGAGGACGGCAAGCCTGTCGATAAGGCGCACTTGGCTGCGACCCATCTCCGGCTGCTGAAGTTTGCGTTCCAGCGGTTTGGTGGGTGGCCGAAGGCGTATGGCGAGTATGAGCGGTTGAATGCGGATGTGTTTAGGATGTTTGGTGGGGAAATGAAGGGCACGGAAGGCGTCGAGAAGTGGCAGGCTAAGGGATTCGGGGCGGGCAAGGCGGAGAGCGAGGAGGGTGCGTTCACGGGATTGAAGAGTTGGGAGTTTTTGGATCAGAGGCCTGAGATGAGGGTTCAGGCGAGGGCTGTGGAGGCCGAGGAGGAGGAGTTGTAGATTGGGGCTTGGGTTGAGGTGAAGACGGGCATGTAGGCTGATGTGTTGTGTATGATGACTCACTTATGGGATTTGTGTTTTATTGTACTTTTTTTTCCTTGAAGTGCTGGTAGCTTGGAAAAGTTTTTTTTTTGAAGGTTTCTCGCAATCGTTACTTTGCTTGGGGATGAAAAGCTTGGAGGATAATGTAATGATTTGGTTACATTACAAATGTCAAATTAAACCTGAAAACGCCATGATAGCATAGTTGTTTGATACAATTCCTTGGGAGAGCAACCTAGTCCTGCTCCACTGTCCCGCCTTCATTATCGGAGTTTTCATCGTCTGAAACATAGTACTCCGTATCACACTCCAGAAACTCCTCGGCTGGCTCATCTGTCTCGTCTTCTAGCGGGTCATAGTCCTCATCTCCCTCGCTGTCTGAAGAAATATCCAGGTAATCTCGGCTTACAAAGCCTAGTTCAGCAATAGCATCGGATCCACGAATCCAGGGATCTAATGATCGCGTTCGACATTTTGAGAAATGTTCTTTGTGTTCATCTAGAAGGGTCGAGGGGTTGCACGGTCCGATAGCATCTAAATGGATGTTCAGAAGGAGTTGGTCCTCGGTGGTGCACATGTGGGAGCGGCTATCTACTTCGCTATGTTTTGGGTAGACAAAGACCCTAATAGCAGACAATTCGTGTATCAACTCATTAGCACTCATGTGGATAGCCATCGGCTCCGGCCGAACCGGCCAAACACCGAGTGGGCGGAGCCCTCTTAGGAACGAGCCAAGTGCCATGGAATCGCATGCTATCACTTCTTCCGGTGTGGCTGTTTCCGAACGATAATGTATTTCACAACTACCAGGACCTCCGGCATCGGATAACGTATCAATAAAATCGTAGCAGGCGGTGAGAACATTAGAGATGATTCGATTCCTGATACGGAAGATGCTCTCTAAATATTTGTCGGTAAGAGTGGGCGGCTTGAGCATTGAATGAAAGGATTACTAACCGATAATAGTTCCTGGAATATGGGATCCAGAGAGAACTCCGCCTGGAATAAGGCATTCGCCCTCTGAGTTCGTTTTGATTGCACCAGCTAGAGAGACTGTAATTACCTCAAAGGTTTCCTGGAATCCAAACACCCATGCAATAAAAATCCATTGTTCGTACCCAGCAACGAAAATTTTGGATTCCCAAGGCCATGCCCAACTCTTTAAAAGCGGGTGAACCAGGGTGCTAGTTTCGTGTCTGCCGCAAAACACAGCGACGTCGAGGAGTTGTTCGAAAGAAAGACATGTCGGAACCTTATCGAACTGGAGATGTGCAATCAGAAGGATAATTCGAGCGGTTTCGACATCATTCTCCAAGAGGTCAATCTCAGCTTGGGGCTGCGTTTCCTCAGAAGCTGCGGAGTCAAGCAAAGCGCTCCATTTTGCGCTTGCCAGACGAAGGCATGATGAAGAGACGATGAAAATAACCTGCTTTTCTGAGAGAGAACCGACAATGAGCCGTATATCCCCACGGGCATCAAGGGTCACTACTTCTTCTCTTGGTGTAAAAATGTTGTCGTCGCTGCTGATCGTGGAGGTTCCTGCGGAGTGATCGTGGGCGGGGGCTTGCCTATCAACATCCTCTTCTGTGACTGGGCAGCTATCTCCAGCTATAGGATTACCTTCGGTCGGCTGGGAGTTACCATTTGGTTGGCTTTCCTTAGTCGAGGTATGGATCTGGTCAGACGGGCTTCTATCGATTTCGGGCGAGGGGTTGTTCCTTTCTATTAGTGTCATATCGTCCAAAATCGGGCTCTCTTCCTTGACCGTATCCGTGGTACTATTACGCATAGTTTTGATATTTTGGGCGTCGTGAAACTCGTTCTGTCGAGCTCAGAACGATCGCGGACATATGCAGCAGCAGGGTCGCCAGGCAGCTACGGCCAAAGTTAAGAATAGGAAACGAGAGAGCTTCGCCGTCTATAGTTGACAGTAGGGGGGTTTTAGGGACAAAGCCTGAAATCTGTGCAGCCTAAGCCTAGGGTTCCAGAGTTAATGAGGCTGTCAGATTATTGTTTACGGTACAGCACAATGGCGAGGCTGTGTCGTTGCGAATCGGTTTCATGAGCGCGTAGCAGGGTTACGCGTGAGGCTTTGGCAGAAAGTGGTGACCACTTTAGGCCAAGCACGCCGAGCTTCGCAGCCACGTGACACCATAATACAACTCTTAAGGACACTTTTCTTTTCCGTAAAGACTGGAGAAGCTGCGAATTGGTAAATCATTAGCGAACTATTTTTATAAGTCTATTTGTCGTTGAGAGAGCCCGGTTCGATCAGGTTCATCTCGCTTGGATAAGCTCTAACGAAAGATGTAGTTTCAAGTTTCGGTCCTCTCGTAGTTCGGCGACTATTCTAAGGCCTCTGTTTTGAAGACTGGTGGCTAAAATTGTTAGATCAAATAAAGATCACGCATTGACTAGCTAACGACTACTACTCTTTAAAACTTCAGTAATGTTTTTCTTGCTGGTTACGTAGTTTACATCCTGTATCTACTAGCATACTAACTGACGGAGTATGCAGTGGAGCCCTTACCGAGCAGGGCGTGCTTGCACTCAGGTATTTGTATACTTAATAGATGCATTGAACAAGGAGCAGGAGGGCTAGGGGTTTTGCTTTGGTAGAAATATGAGGTTTTGTGCTGACTATCTTTTGCACCTCATCACAAACGCGGTATAAGATACTCCCCTTATGGAGTGGAAGAAGGGACGAGGTGGAAGAGTATCGACCGCGAAGACTTACACCTACGTATCACGACTTCCTTCGAAAGACGTGCCTTGGCAACCTACTCGGACGCAGGAACGCCCAAGTACAATATTCTAACTTAGACTTGGGGCTGTTAGGAGTCAGAAAACAGCCCGTTGAGTCCAGAACTATCAGTCTGGGGTATCCATGGGCTGTTCCTTCCGTCAAAGATGAACACTTCGCCGCCGCCGCTTTTCAAAACGTCGCGTATAGACTCAGTAAGGACGGGTGAAACAGAGGCAGAAATATGGGTAAAGACAGAAGCCGAATAAAAGCAAAAACAAGCGTAAATAACCATAAGTTCGTTTATGGAAATTTAGGTAAAACGCAATTAGCAGATTAGCAAAGGCACGATGAGCAGAAACGTAGGTAAAGACGTTAGTAGAAAGATAAATAGAGACAAACGTTAGTAGAGCCATATAGAGCTGCCGAATGCGTTGGAACGGAGGATACTTGTTGAAAACAGCGAGGGATAATGTTGCTTTTATAGATATTGTTAAGGTCTTGGCGAAAGCCAGGGATATAGAGGATACCCTACGGTCGGTCCGAGATGTCAGCAACACCGAATTTTAGCATAATATATAGTCAATCTAGATGTTAACACATATGATTTTGGCCGATGATTGCATCTGTTTTAACTGTTAATTATAATATGCGGTTTCAAGTGCGGCATTTTCTCTCTTAATATATCCACTCTGGAAACGTGGGCCGAATTTCCAAATTATGGATGATAGAGGGTAGAGGGGAGGGACATCACGGTACAATCATACAACTATTCCGGTAGCGGTAATGGAAGGAGGAAGCTTGGGCTGCAAATTTAAGCACATAAATACCTTCACCTCGCCAATTTCCTGAAGTTCACTTTCTTACTCGTCATATCCTTATCTACCACCTACGGCAATTCATCTGTAACAATGTTCCGCCAATTCACTTTCCTCGCCCTTGCTCTCCTCCCCTTCTCCCTTGCCCAAGTCTCTGAGGACTTCGAAAACGGATGGGACCAAACTGCATGGCCTACCTATGCGCCTGACTGCAACCAGGGCGGTAAAGTCACCCTTGACAGCTCCACCGCCCATAGCGGCAAGAATTCTATAAGGGTTGATGGTGCGGGTGGCTTCTGTGGACACATTTTTTTCGGCACGACGAAAATCCCCAGCGGTGATGTTTACGTCAGGACTTACGTGTAAGTTTTTGTGGTGGCAGAGTTAGAACGCTGGAGGGGTGAAACAATTTCAGTATTGAAAGGCAATGCTAACAGCCGCCTCTTCCAGCAAAGCCTCCAAGGCCCTCACCGACTCTCATGTCTCCTTCATCACCATGCCTGACTCCGCCCAAAGCACCGACAAGCATCTCCGCATTGGTGGCCAGAGCAAAATATTGATGTACAACCGCGAGTCTGACGATGCCACCCTTCCCGACCTCTCCCCGCAAGGCATTGCCGCCTCCACCGCCCTTCCCACCGGCGCCTGGCAATGCTTTGAATACCACTTGGGCGCCGATGGTACCATTGAGACTTGGTTGAACGGCAACGCTATTACTGGTCTTACCGTTAAGTCGGGCGTCACCAACAGCAACGCCGCCCAGTGGCAGAGGAGCAGCTACAAGCCCAAAGTAACCGGTATCTACTTCGGTTGGGAGTCGTACGGTGGAGACACTAACACTTTCTGGTACGACGACATCAGCGTTAGCTCGACCCGTGTTGGATGCACTAGTGGGTCTTCTACCTCTTAAACCATTCAACAACCAACCCGTACCATCGCCAACAATAACCCGCTACCCTTTACCGCCAGAATTTCAGACATGAACAAGATCCATAATTAAGATAGTGGTGGTGGTGGTGGTGGTGGTGGTGTAACTTGGATCTCGAACGTCTCTAAGTCTCATGTTAGAGATATGTCCATACAAAAGCACTTTATCCGAGTGCTTCTTGCTTCCGCTTTCAATAAGAGTTCCTAGTCTTATAGCCGTTGCGTGGCTTGACAGGAGTATAAGAGATATCTCCACTCGAGATTGGTCGTAACGAGGTTTTGAGCCTCTCGTCCAATGTGCATGGAGAACCATATAGAGGTCCTGGACCTGCATTACGTGCTTCTTTTTTCCTGTCGTGTCTAGCCTGTATATTACTGTGAGATAGGTGGGTATCCACTATTGCTAGTCAGTGAAGTTACTAGCCGGATAATAGTGAGCGCAATTACATCCTGGATGTCAAGCCCTGTGCCGTTATTTATGCTGTGGCCTGCCACATCTATATACTTATATAGTGTTCTTCGCCAGTACATTTTGATTATACTTTCCTTTTTAATTCAAAAGCTCTTCACCTACCATTCGAGATAAGTCTTGAAAGTCTGTGCTTAATACTTGCGAATTTCTTCCATAGGGTCACACTTCACCTTTTTGGGGGGGCTTAGATCGAAAGCGTCAACATCGAAACGTAGAGCTTCGCTTCTCTTGAGGACCACGTACTATCCCCAATGCTGAAATTCTCGAGTAACGAGACTGTCCAATCAAGTACCTCATTTTGACCTAGCCCTTCCTTGCCCAATTATGAAAAGGGATTCTCTGCCGTAATATTCACCTTCAGAGTCAGATCCGCTTCCTCCGTCGGCATCAGGATCCTGGCCATTCTATGCTTCCTTTGAGTCTGATTTGGGCTTTGGGTAAGGTATAATTTCAGATCCTGAGCTCGAACATGGTTCTGTTGCTCGTCGACTTATTTCACGGCGTGGCGTCATGGCAGAAGCGAGCTATGCTTAGAGTTACGTGCCTTAGCTAACAGAGGGCTTTTTCCTACAAAGCGAAGAGCGAGAAGAGGCCGCGGTTGTGTAGAGGAGGTTACGGAAGAGAGTACGTAATGGGGAATTCAGTGTCTTAACTAGGCGACGTTGAAGGAAAAGGGCGTGTGCCATGTCCGGTTTGAGATACTTGGAGCCTATACCGTTAGCAGGGTAAGCGTGATCCGGGGAAACGCTTTTGCAGATCTTCCGACGCCGGGGTGACAAATTTCGTGAAGCATCTGGTGGAATCCGTGCAATGCAGATCGGACGAGCGAGAGCCACGCGTCATGCGTCGGAACTTTATTGCAGACCTATTTGATAATAAGTGTAAGGATTGGTTCCTAAGTTCTGTTAAACTCATAATGCCGGGAATATGTATATGACTTGGAAATAAACTGTTCCTTTTATTTCTAATTTCGTTAGCTACCTTGTCACTTCTCTAGCGAATAGCTTAAAATTGTTTGAACTGACGTTCTATCCCTTGTTCCGCTGGCGTCCTACGAAACTTGGACCATGCAAGAACACTAAGGCTGTGTTCGGTTGCAAAAACGTCAGATTGGATCTGAGCTGAAAGTCCGGCTGAAAATACGCGTCTGTGCCGGTTTAGCACGCGTTCGTGGCGCAATCTGAAGGCGTTAGATTCGAAATAAGGAGCTGGAGGCTCCTTATTTTTCTGACCCCAAGAACTTCAGCTTAACTACTTGATTTAGCTAAGCGCTGCCAATTTATAGCGTGCTTTTTAACGGCGAAAGAAACGTTGGAATTTTCGTGGCCAAGCTCCGATTCAACTCTATTTCTAAAGGGTTGAACTACTACGTAAAAACCTCCCCTTAGAACTAGACTAGAGCCCAGATTAACTTGAATCAGAAGCCTTCAGAGTCGAATTGACGTTGCAACCGAACACGCCCTAAAACATTAGTATCAGAAGCACAAGTGAGTCTCTGATCTTGTTGATTCTATTGGCTTGATCTCATTGATAATCGCAGGACAAATTTCGCCAGGAGAAGAGATAATTCGGCATTTGCATATCGAATTTTGCGTTTCGTGCGGCTTGTGCTATTTCCCACAAATTCATGTCGGTTGAATAGCATATATTCATAAACGTTCACGTTACCTTGAATAGCCACTTTGAAATAGTGCTAATTGCGTTGATGGTATAGTGAAATTCATGCCCTTTCACGAGCCAAGCCTTGAGAGTTCGTAATGCAAACGAGATGTACGAAACGTTTGTCCCGAGCACTCTACTCGTAAGCAGCTGGAGTGCCCAGGCTAAATCTCGGCTCCCAAGACACCGAAGGATTAGTTGCCAGTGCCGAGCCTCGCCTATTCCCTCGGGCGTAACTCTCGAGTCATGGGGCGCTTCAATCGCGCTCCTGGATCCAGCTCAACCAAAGATTTTGGGCAGCACGACCTCTGACTGAAGCCAGAAAACTTTATCATGCTTAGGTTTTGAGACTGCTGACTAAAGAAAGGACACCAAGAACCTTGTGGATACTCATGACTAACAACACGCATTCCGAGACATTTTCACGATTCAGAAAGGGGGTTTGCGCCCTGAAGGTTTCCTGTGCTGACTTGAAGCCGTGCATGAATCGGACGATAAAAGTGGGGCAGCTGGAAGGACTTCTCCCCCGGCTTTCGAACTCTATTCCCGAGATCTAGCGGAGCAAGCCCTGGATGGATGTCGAGCTTGGGCGTGTGGGGAAATATTACCGGCGAAGATCACTCAGCCTCATATTTATACTTTATTCCGTTCCCATTCCCAAACCTGCTAGGTCGTACATCTAGCAAGAAAGATCCAATGACTCCTTGGCTTCGTGGCCACTCTGTTTCTAAAGCGCTTGAATCATGCTCCTGCAACTAATATTTCATAGCAGCTACTCAGGGAAAAGATAGGACCCGAATGCGAAACCTAAGAGTCTTGACGCAACCTAAGAGTCTCGACGCAATAAATTCTTTACGCCGCATTTATGGTTTGGGCTGATACGGGCACCATGCCTGCAAGCCATCCAGCGATACGCGTACGTTAGGGCGATCCCCCATACGTGCTTTCCGTGCGTCCACCCCTTGGAAAAATCCTTCTTAACCGGCTCTTTACCTCTGTATGGAGCATGGAATTAGCAAGTCAATTTTCGTCCTTCCTTTTATTTCCTCAAATTGCACGAGATGAATTCGGAGTTCCGGCCAAACGCTAGTTTCATAGCATGGGGTCCCTTCATTGGAAAGGACTTTACAAACCAGCCCGTTAACGTCAGCGACATTGTAATAGCGTCCGTGATTTGGTTTCTTACGCTGGTTTGTGTTGCCATTGCATGCTGGTTGGCTTATCGCCAGACAAAATCATCGCGTTTTCCCTTAAGAAGTGTCTATGTCTGGCTTATATGGCTCGAGCTACTTGCATCGCTCCTTATGGGTATCGAATGCTTCTTACATCTACTAAAATATATTAAACCTAGTGAGTTACTCCAGGTTCAGTGACACTATTGGTAGATGTAATGCTAACGCATTAATAGGTTTTGTTTTCTACTTGTCCATCTGTAAGCTCTCAACGCAATGCCATCCTCACCCAGGGCATTTTGCAGGAATATTTGGTTGACTGAGAGTGTTAAGTAACATTTATTAGTATTTTGGTGGTGCATTCAGGTCCAGCTCCTGCTCCAGATCATCATTAACCGAATTCGCGTTATCGTTCCCGACCGTGAGAGATCGAAATGGATCATGATTGGTACTGCCGCCATCGTCACAGCGATTAATATCAGTGTCTTCAACATTTGGATACCTGCTCGGCTGCAGGTCAGCAACTTGTAAGTATATATCGAGCGATTTCAGTAGAGTTTCTTTTTACCGTAGAAATTGACGGAAAATTTAGCTATATACACCTTAACGACATCTGGGACCGAATCGAAAAAGTCATCTACCTCATCATCGACGCCCTGCTCAATTGGTATTTCTTGAAGACGGTCAAAGCCAATCTTATCAACAACGGTTTGCAGAAGTACAATAAGCTCCTCAAATTCAACCAGCGCATCATCATTCTATCTCTTCTTATGGATGTCATGATCATCGCAGCGATGTCCATTCCCAATAGCTTTGTGTACGTCACTACCCTAAAGAGGGGATCCTCTTCCCGAAATTGCAGTCGCCCGTAAAGCCTCCCCTCGTAAACCTTGAGTATTAATTGTGTTCCAGCTACATCCAATTTCACCCACTTGCCTACCTAGTAAAACTGAATATTGAAATGACTATGGCGAACCTAATCAAACGTATCGCGATTTCGAGTTCCAGGCGTACCGGCAATATCTCCATCGCGCAAGAATTCACGTCGAATTCGAAGTCTGCGTCAGACAACACACATACGAATACGAGAGGCTCGGTTTTTGAGCTTCCGTCTATCAGTCATAAGAAGAGAAATAGTAAGACGAATTCAATGTCGCCGTATGGAAATCAGATCAAGAAGACGGAAGAGATCACTGTGCAGAGTATGCCCAACCCAGACTGGGAGGATAGGATAGGTGAAGTAAGAAGGGGAAACGAGAATGAGATTATGGTTGGTGGGATAGTGCATGAGCGGTTGGGAGACAAGGCGAGGAGTCTGGAGACGATCACAGATGCGCATTCAAGTGAAAGCGTGAAGGATGAAGGAAACTCGGATGTGCAGCGTGTGGCGAGCGATAGCGATGATGAGAGACTGTTAGAGATGAGGACGCCGTGGAAGGCGGGTGGGTAGTCGGTGGAGTATGTTTGATATCTTAAGTAGACTGGTTATTTGTGAGTCTCTGATTTGGTCTGTCGCAATGGGTGTAAACGCTGTGCTGTTTTCAAAGCCGTCGATTGGTTTATCAGACATTTAAATACGGATGCTCTGGGGTGTGCGTCAACGGCTAACTATTGTATTTGATGGGCAAGTTGATGTTGGTTCGAGGTCTCAATTCTCATTTGCCTAGAACTAATTACCGGGAGAGAAAAGATTATCGAACATCGGCATTGACACGGCAAATCGAAACCATATTTGACAGAAAGCGGTGTTAAATGTACATCTTGGCTTTAAAATAACCCGGAAGATCCTAACTTTACCTGCTGTCTGAGTTCTCATTCCGTTAAGAAAAATGTGGTAAAAATGAATGGAAAGTAACTAACCTACTTAGCCATCCTATACTTTTGCTCCTACGAACTTCTATATTATTATAAAGATTCTCATGTTTGTCTTCTCAAGAGGGGATGGTCTATCTGTAGGGTGTAGATGTACGTGACGAGTGAGATGACGGAGCAGCGTAAGCCTCAATGCATGCGTTTGAGGGTATCATGTTTGGGTGCTGCACTGTGTCGAGGATCGTGTTGGTTGCTGTTATAATCCCGGGAATAGTTTTCGGCGTTCATAACCGTACCGCTTTGTAGAACAAATTTTGGAACTATTGGGCTGTCTTACCTTTTGTATGCTTGTCTATATGGATATGATGATTGCGGAGGTCATAGAAAGATGGATGGACCCCCTACACACTTTCAGGGAACGCGTATTGGGTTTACTTGTCCTTAGGGATTGACAATATCTAACGGTTACGGGACGTGAAGGGAATATCTTTGCCGCAACTCGACGGGGTTTCCGAAGCTCGGTGCTCCTCTGGATCTGAAGTAAAAGGGCGGCGAAAGAATAGCCTAGGTTGGATAAAAGTTTAATATTTGGTCTTGGTAAAACTATGTTGGGGCCAGCGTTTGCCTCATATCTCATCTCGCCATGCGAAAAATGATGCTGGTGGAGCAGACCTGAAAATAGCAAAATAAGCTTCTTGGTTATGCGTTATGGAGGCGACGGAGGGGTTCATTGATGCATATAGGTTTTAGAAATGCGCTTTTGGATCGTTGTAGTCCAAGCACTTAGAATAGTGATTACCGTGAGCAGGGCTCCCAACAATAACGTTATTAATAAGCTTATCGCGAT
>KV749120.1:7624-17931 GCA_001692915.1 Glonium stellatum
GTACACTGGTGTACATCCCGGGCTCGCCAGTTGCCAATATGGATGGAAAATAGTGCAGTTAGCTCTTGTAAGTTGCAGGCATACAAACGCCACCAGCTTAACGGCAGGTTTGAGGAGCTGGCAGGGCAGACCTTGTGTAATCTTAGAAAAGCACCTATCGCCCCCGCTCTCGATAGCGTGTCCTTCAATAAGCGTTCACTTATGGGGTGATTTTATTAACCACTAGCTATACTATTTGATATCATTATTTAAATAAATGTATGCTGCAGCATGATAACGCACAGTTCTCGCCAATGGAGATCATGTTAAGAAAATGACACATCAATATCGGCCGCCACGTCATATGATATATGCAGCGACTTAAACGGGCAAAGGAGTATATATTAAGCATGTGAATGGCCAACGCGTACTCTTTGACCATATATGGCTCTGATAGATTGATTTAGAGCTCTTTACTAAGCTCTCAAGCTTACCACTTCAACAAGTCTTTATATGCTCTTACATTTGAATAGTTGTTACAGTATCTTATGTATCTGCGTACGTTTGTCGGTTTATTGGGGATGGACTCTCCACTATCGCACGGCAATGACGTCCTCGATGTAGGCGGAACATTCATTATAAGTATCTTTGGTGATAGAGGGAACCTTCTTACTGCCGACCCGCAAAGCCCCGATGATCTTCGTATCAGAGTATATGATCCAAATAACAGAAATCAACAGTGGAGATGTGTGCAAAATGATAAGCACTACTTCGGTTTCACCGGCGTTGCGACCGGAAGATATCTAGGCCGGGATCATTATCGCAATCTAGGTGTTGTTTCAACGCAGCATGGAACCACAGAACAACTATTGTTTACTCGTCTTCACTCAGGATATCGAATTTCTGTGGAAAACGACGGGCAAATGTTGTCGGGGCAGCTTAGGTCCGATGATGGCGGGGGATACATAAACATGGAAGCGGGTCCAAGCGAAGCTACTCACCTAGGCCTTCATCTACATTCCGATTCTCCTTTTAGAAGGTTCGAGTGGGTGATTCCGAACAGTCTTGCGCGTTCCTCTGCCCCGTACTATGAAAATAGAGACTCCGATCAACGCATGGACTCAGTGGCTGTCGATATCCTTCAAGCGCGGGGCATCCGCCATATCATCAGCCTGAACTCGTTGCCGCTTTCACAAGAGGAAATATCGCGCCTGAATGATGCAAACATCAGGTACAGCCACTTCCCTGTCCCGGATTTCACAGCGCCCACGATAGCGCAGCTCCAAGGGATCATACTAGCTATGCAAAATGAGCCAACGTTAGTATATTGCGGTTATGGATACGGAAGGACAGGAACAGCTATCAGTGCGATTCTTATGAGCAAAGACCAAAAACTAACACGTTTCGACTTTGATGGGCATCACGTGCAGACAGAAGCCCAGCGAAAAATGCTAGGGAGGCTAAGGGATCAACTTTTTCCTGGTCATCGTTGGTATGTTCCAAAAACCCCCAACATACTAATTAACTTATAAACTGACATTATAACTTCTAAAAAGGCTGGACGACTTGTAATTTTAACGGGACTAGCCATCGGAAGTGTGTATGACCGGAAAGTGGATATATGAAAACGGGATTGGAAGTGCACAAGAGAGTTTGAGCAGGGACTAAGGCTCTAAGTGTAAATTGACTGGAGGGCTAGTTAAAACTGATTCATACAAGTTGGACGACTTGCCCGTACAAGTGGGACAATCTATACGATTTAGGCTTTAACTAGGACGATTTCTTAGGAGTTTAGGACGTTTGCTTAAGAAAGTTACATTCTCTACCAGATAGAACCCTTGCGGTTAACTCAAAGAAATACATCCCTTAAATCGGTATTAACGTCCCGTCACGACATAGAGCTCGGGCCTCCGCCGAGCTTACCCATATTTTAATCATGAATTCAATTTGAGGGATATTCAAACTCGTTTTCCTCCGCTGGTACTTCATATTTTGACATGTGGCTCCTTTAATCGCTATGCATAGTCCTAACGTGCTCATCCCGCTTATCCTTTCGTGGGAACGGTTTTCCTCCCTGACTGCGATGACAGCCATCCGCGCTGCACCAGAACCTTTCGCCTTTGCTTGAATGGAAGCTGTTGTGATGGCGTTTAAGATCCGCTAGACGGTTAAAAGATAGGCCAGAGCATACTCTGCTGTGGCAGATGTATCGGTCGTTACTCAACACTATGCCGATGGGTTCCGGTTCGGCAGGGATGTGGTGGGGCCTGCAAGTTGTGAGAGGGGGCCTTTAAGATGAGTGGCGACCTTACGGGAGCATTTGTGGTAGTTCACTGGGTCCGATGGAATAATAAAAATTAGAATTCGGAGCGCCAAAGAAGTTACTGAGTTCAGGGAGGGTCCTAAAGCGGCTATTGGTTAGGTGTCTGCTCACAAGTGAAAAGACGAGTAATTTGCTTTGATCTACACGGGCTGTTTGCCCAAAGTAGATCAAATCTCGGCGAGTATAACGAGGTTTGAAGGGCAAGATGTCTACGAAGTGGTCAAGAAATGCTAATGGATGAGTGAGCATAGGCTGTGGCAGTGGCAGAGGACCGATAACGCGGGTTGGAAGATGAATGCGAGTATCATATCTGTTCCGATGTTCCGATAATTGGAATAAATTGGTGTGAACCAAAGCATTTCTTCCAAGGCATAGGAGTTATCTGACATATTAAGACCACTAAAGAGCTATACCTAAAAAGGCGTCTCCAAAGCATATGTTATCCAAATTTATTGTGCCTTCGATATTTTCGAAGGCCTGAATTACTGCAAGGCTGATACACTAAAAGGTTAACGGGTAGTAGAATACCAAATTATGGCTATATACCAAAATATCCAAAATGGCGGTAATAAGATAGATGGAAAGTGCCGTGCTCTCCTTGCAAATTCCAAAATTATGCGACTACTAGCCAACACATGGGATCCTGGCGGGAGTAGCATTTCTTGACCGACTTCGGATAAATGACGACCATTTCCTGGAAAGCCCACGGAAAAGAAGAGTACCTGGGTGGGTAGAATAATGTGTTTAGATAATGTACTGTAGACGAATTGATGGCGGCCAGCGGAGCGGAAATTCTGGGGAACGGGATAGCGCAATCCTAAGATACGAGCCGGACACCGTTGAGGGGCTTAAAGGTAAGAGGGGCCGTCTCGGGAGAAGAAGCCTGGATTGGGTGACGTGAAAAATATTGGCATAGGTTACTTACAGGATTCCGACTTGTTCTAAACTCCCGTCATCTGGCGGATCTGGCGTGGGCGTGGTCGAAGAATTAGGCGATTCCCGGATTGCGGGTATGCTTCCTAGTTCGTATTCGAAGTCTGTAGGTATGCTGTAATGCTGAATCTCCGGAAGACTGACTGAAACACTGTAGCAGTTATATGTTGTCGATGCTGAAGCTGGACCTAGAGCAGATAGAGATAGAGGTGGCGATGGTGACGCAGAGCCTGCCAAAGGGTTGAGCCAGTAGGTTTCATTGGGTTGCCCTAGCAAGCCGGAATGAATGAGTGGCGAAGCTGGAGTTGGAGTGCTGTTCGGGTACCAGCGAGCGGTAGAGGCCGAGTTAGATCTGCCCAATGAAATCGAAATCTCATTGATATTTCCGTCGATTTCGTCTGATAGATTGCACCCGTTACCTTTTTCGAAGGGGCTCGGAGGGATAGTGTTAAAAGTCATGTTGTGTGTAAATGTATGAGGGTGTGTTTGAATTGCAAGGGAAAGAGAGGGAGGTAGGGGAAGGGTATAAAATCGGAACATGAAACTGGAGCGGGAGTAGAGGCAAGAATAAGAATCCAAATTGAAAGTAGGAATAAGATTGGACTAAATTGAGGAAAGGTATGCGGTTTGAATGAGGGAGTAGGAAGAAGATAAAGAGCAGAGGATCCTACATGGGGACGACGCTAGGCAGCACAGCCAGCGCCCTTTTGTGGCCCTTCGATGGGCGATTCGGAATTCTATCCGATATAATTAATGCACGAACGCCACCATTCAACTTTCCCTGTAGTTAGGGAGTGATGTTAGAATCTATAACCAATTTACTATTCTGAGAATAGTGTGACCAATTGTCCTAGTCACCATCAGGAAGGGATTATCCCCGCCGTGAAGCTACCCAGCCACTTTAGCCACCTTAGCCACCCCCGCAACGCGTCTCGACCCAGCACACCAAAACCTTCGGCGGGCCCTTAATGCTAGCAGTGTGGAAATTGATGAAGAAAGACTAATACTCACCTTACTTACCCTTAGATTACACTCGATATACGATTCATAGAATGTCCATAATTTCTGGTAGGCTCTCAGCGGCATCCTCCACGACTATTATGGCCTGACGAGACATCGTAGACGCCATCTGGGCCGCTTCGCCCACCACCGCTCGTGGCCAACCAACTCCGTTGTCTTCGGATCCTAAGGGTGAGAGGATAGCATACGCGGTATGGATGCTATATCTTCTTGCACAGGGCTACGCTAAAGATTTGCTTGCAGTCAAACAAGTCCATCTTCCTTCGCTCCATCGATAACCCTGCCATCAGCAAGCAGTACACATCGCACACAACACAGACAACTGTAGCCCGATTCTCCCCCTCTGGTTTCTATGTTGCTAGTGGGGATGTCTCTGGGACAGTGCGGGTGTGGGACTGTGCGGGAGAGGGAGCCACAAAGGGTGTGTTACTTCGCCGAGAACTTCTTCTTCCTAGCGTTAGAAGCCTGCAGAGCCGGCTTAAACACTTCACATCATAGCTGACCACCACTTTGCTTGGGTACAGGTGAATATCACATCATAGCCGGCCGTATCAACGATCTTGCTTGGGACGGTGACTCCCAACGTATCATCGCAGTCGGAGAGGGCAAGGAGCGTTTCGGACATTGCATCACGGCCGACAGCGGCAACAGCGTGGGCGAGATATCTGGGCACTCATCGCAGATCAACTGCGTGTCGATACGGCAGCAGAGACCTCTCCGTGCGGTCACCGGCAGCGACGACACCAGCCTGGTGTTCTACCACGGCGCGCCGTTTAAGTTCAACACAAGCCTGCGGGGTCAGCACAACAAATTCGTGTTCGGCACCGCGTTCAGCCCAGATGGCGCCGTGTTCGCGAGCGTGGGCGCAGACCGAAGGGTTTGGTTATATGATGGGAAGACTGGAGAGGCGAAGGGGCAGATTGGGGAGGGTGTGCACACTGGCAGCATCTTCGGCATTTCCTGGTCGAAGGACTCGAAGAACTTCGTCACGGCGAGTGCCGACCAGACCGTTAGAATATGGGACCCGGAGGCCGGAAAACCCACGCAGACCTGGCGGATGGGCGAAGAGGGCGTTGTCAGCATCCCTGACCAGCAGATGGGTGTTGTGTGGCCGTCTAGCCGCAGCGACGGCCTCGTTATCAGTGTGGACCTAGAAGGGAACCTGAACTACCTAGTCAACGGCACTCCCAAGCCCACGAAAGTAGTCCGCGGCCACCAGAAAAACGTCACTGCGGCCGGGATCGCAGGCTCGACATTCTTCACCGGCAGCTACGAAGGCCGAGTGTGCGCATGGGACGTGTCCTCCGGTCTGGCTGAAAAGGTAGACGGGGACGCCCACTCCAACTACATCGCCGGCCTAGCCGCCTCCACCCACAAAGGCGAAGCCCAGATCTACAGCGTCGGCTGGGACGACACCCTCCGCTCCGTCTCCGTCTCCACCAAGACCTTCACCGGCTCCAAGACCTCCCTCGACTTCCAGCCCAAAGGCGTCGCCACCGCATCCGGCATCGTAGCCATCGCCTCCCCCAACGCCATCAAGCTCTACGACGACGGCAAGCCCGCCGGCGAGCTAGTCGTAAAATACACACCCACCTGCATCGCCGCCTCGGGCTCCACCATCGCCGTCGGCGGCGACGACAAGCTGGTCCACATCTACACGGTATCCGGCAGCAGCGGCGGCAGCATCAGCGACACGGGCACCGAGCTCCGCCGCGCGACCTCCCCGATCTCCGCGCTCGCCTTCTCACCCTCGGGTGCGCGGCTGGCCGTCGGCGCGGCCAACGGCAAGATCTACGTCTTCGACACCGCGGGCGACTGGAAGCTCGTCACGGACCGGTGGAGCGCCCACACGGCCCGCATTACCTGTCTCGCGTGGAGCGCGGCGGGGGATTTCGCGGCTAGCGGGAGTCTCGATACTAATGTTATGGTTTGGAGCGTTGCGGACCCGGGGAAGAGGATCAAGGCGCTGAATGCGCATAAGGATGGGGTTACGGGCGTGGCGTGGGAGGGCCGTAGGGTGCTGAGTACGGGCGGGGATGCGACGGTGAAGGTTTGGAGGGTTGAGGGGTTGGCGTAGTGGGGCTGGATTTGGTTGCTGGAGATGTCTGCGATGAGGTCGTTGGGCTGGTGATAGGCTTTTTGGTGGTTGGGTTAGCGGGCCGGGATAGAGTGGTTGTTTTGTGCGTTGTGGGCTTAGTTGCGCTTCTAGGTGTCTGGGAGACTGGTTCTCGAAGCTGCGGTTTGGTAGTCATGGAGAAAATGAGCGAGAACCCGAGACCAAAAATGGCTGCTCGGCGTCGTATTTAGATTGTTGCGCTAGAATCCTATATCCTTCTATTGCTACTGAGGTTTTTGGTATTTACGAACGTCTAAAACCGTTAAATAAATGTGGCCACTCATCGATCGCCAAGGATATCTATATACAATGGAAGCTGAGAAGAGAGAAGTATTAGGTATTACAATAGCTTAACGTGGCGATTAACTCGACCGTGATGCTCTTTAGAACCGTCTAAGCGGAGCGCGCCCATAAAATTCGATATCTACTCTATATACGTATACATATACATCCCGGCTTACGCGAAGAGCTGCCACCAATCGCACCTCGGGTTCGCGGCCGGGTCGTGGATCGTGCTGATAAAAGTTTAGTTCGAGTTAAGATCGGTGCTAGTCTAGTCGTAGATAGGGAACGCAGGCGGGCTAGCCTTATTCAGGTTGCCGTCCTGCGCGAAGCTCGTCAGGTAGCCTTGCAGCGTCTCGGCGGCTGTCGTGTTGACGACTGCGGAGCTGGCATTCGTGAAGTACGTGTACGGCACATCGAGCGTGTGCGTGCCCGGTGGGATGCTGAAGAGGTAGCTGTACGAGTTGCGGCCGAGCGCGGGGCCTAGGTCGCAGGCCATCCAGTAGGCATTGCATGTGAACGTGAATTCGGAGATTGCTAGCATGAGGCGCTGGAAGGGCGTGGTGTAGGGCATGATTCCGTCATAAATTGGTGGGTAGAGACCATCGGCGAGAAGGAGAAGCGTTGCGACGCTGGCCTGAGGGAAGTACAACTTCATATACGTGGTGAAAGCAGAGTTATTCGTGGCAGCCGGATCGGTGTATCGCGTTCCTTCAGCGGTGTTGTGGGCAGCGAGGATGGGGATCGTCTTGTCAAACTTGCCCGTCGCCAATAACTTTCCAGGGAGATCAAGAACGTAATCACCATCCGGTGCAGGTCCTAACCAGGGCATAGAAATTAGCTACTTTGACTTTTGACAGTACTCAGAATAAAGACTTACCAAACTGAAAGACTCCATAAAAGTCGGACGTTTGGGATAGCTTGTTGGCAACCTGCAAGTCGTACGTTGAGAGCGCTTTTAACTCTGTAAGGTCGCTGACGCCAGCAGTTTGTAGTAGAATTTGGTACGAGTCCTCGGCTTGTGATTCAAGGGGACGTGGGATGAAGGCAGGGCTCTGAACGATGGCTCTGTTGATGGGAGCGGGGTTCTTCTTCCCTCCGTAGGCGGTTATATGATGGAATATGGACCCGCCTCCGGCTGACTCGCCCGTGACAGTAATACGGTTTGGATCACCCCCGAATAACTGAACATACTTCTGAATCCAATCTAAAGCCTTGCGTTGATCGTAGAAACCTGCATTAGCTTGACCGCCGCTGGACTGGAAAGAGTCGCCCTGTAAGAATCCAAAAGCACCAAGCTACATAGAAAAAGTCAGTTAAAGGTTACTTATTGGATGCATAATAGTCGAATTCGTTGTGGCAGGTGATTTAAGAAAATGGGAGTGCTTACTCGGTAGTTCATACCAATCCAGATAGCTCCCTCAGCATTTTTAAAACTCCTGTCCAACAAACCGATTGGGCTCGAAGCTGGGGCACCGTATTTGGAACCAATTTGGAACCCGCCTCCATGAAACCAGACTATAACGGGACGCTTTGCGGTACATCTGTTGTCCCAAGTTTCCTTCGAGACAACCACGTCAAGGAACAGGCAGTCTTCGCTCTCGTTCTCTCCAGGCGGTGCGGTAACCAGCGCAGAGTTCTGCCATGGCGCATAGGCTTGCGGGCAGATCTTACCATAGGAGCCGTCCTGGACACCAGCAGATCGATTATTGATAGGGTCAAGCGGCGCTTGGAAACGCAAAGAGCCTACAGGAGGAGCGGCATAGCGAATGTTGGAGAAGTTGAAGAAGGTGTTGCCGTCAGGTGACTATAATTAGGTAGTTAGCAAGATCGTTCGGAGAAGAAACTGCGATTCGAATATGGGGGGAACGTAAGACTGTACTCTAGGGATACAAGGAAGACGTAAAGAAAATATGAGGACTCTAAAATGGCAGCAAAGGCTTTGCCTAAGGAATTGTGCACGACATGCTTAGAAAGGATTTATAGAGATGCGTATAATGTTCATGCACAAGAAACTTTACCAAAGATAGCCGCTATAAATGGAAAATAAAGAATCAAATTGCCATTACCTCAACTAGACGGGCGGAGTGCAGAGAATATTCTAGGTCAACGATGAGTTGGCCAGTGGCAGCGGCACAGGGGTCGACAGAAATGGAGGTTGACGACGAGGCAACGGTAGCTAATGAAACTATAACTGAAGAAGTCGACGCAGCCGTCGTTGTAGATGTGTAAATGTGAGGATCATAGGAGGACAGTGTTGAAGTAGATGAATCATCAGATTGCGAGACAATAGCAGTTGTGTAGGCGGTCGAGGTTAGTGTCGTGGTCAAGGTGGTTATCACGGTGGCCGAACACGTGGAAAGCAGGGTCGAGCATCTGGAAACCGTCTGTGTTACTGTTGAAGTTACGGTGACGGTGGCTTGGTATTGAGAGCAGTAGGCCAGTGGGAGGAAGAACAAAAACGTAAGGACAGACGTGAGGATCACCATGCTTGGCGGACTTGATACAAGCACAAACGGAAAAAGTCAAAAGAGCGGACTTAGTAAGAGCAAAACGCGTACACTCAGCAGAAGACAGGGACGATAAATGGAGACATATATTGCAATTAACATGCCATTGTTCGCTACCGACAAGACCGTCACTCGTGGACCCCCGGCTTTGCGGCTTTGCGGCGTAGCGCATTTCCGCAGAAAAATAAGCCACCTCGACTTCATTTGGTGAATCCACAGGGTGCCTGAACCCGTCTTGGGACGAAAGCCGTGAAGGCTTGAGGTTGCATTAGTTCATGAGGGTTAGTTAATTAAGGGTGGTGAGCACGGGGCGGGAAGGAATGAAAACTGCTGGCACTTGGCAACATCCAGGGTTCTGTACTGCTGTGCCTACACGCTACTGTAGCGTGCACCAGTACGAGCGATAAATGCGGATGAGGGGGAGTGCGGACAACGAGTAGTTAGGGGAACGAATGAGGAGAGCAGAAGCGAAGAGGTTACAAGGAAGGCGAAGGAAGGATAATAACACTATCAGATCCAAGTAAGCAAGCAAGCTGCAGGCGGGCAAGCAAGCAAACACGGAACCTGTCGTTCTTGTCAATAGAGGTGTTTTTTTGTGTCGCCTTTCCATGTCAATTTCCATGTCAATTCCCATGTCAATTTCCACCGTTTTTCGCGGCATTTTCGACTTATCGTTCGAGTCATTTTTGGGACCTTCTGGAAAAGAGGGGGCATGAGAGGCGTGAGAGGGTCGTGAGGGTACACGTCGGCCGACTAACCGACCGACCGACAACCGAGTAGTTACGGGGCGCCAAAGCCACGCTACGATATTCTTCCGATCACCATGGCACTCATTAGGTACCTGGGCAGTGCTGGGTAGCCAGCTAGTCACTGCCGTGATGCCGTTAGCTACGGTATGACAGATACAGTACAATCGTGACAGTACAGGAGGAGCGCCATAGTCGGTCTCGCGTACGATAACCGAGCACTCCATCTATTGCACAATATCGACGGTGGTGAGAGAATGGCGCCGAACTGGTCTTGAGCTGGTCTTGAGCTGGTCTTGAGCCGGCCTTGAGCAGGCCCTGAACTGGTCTTGAACTGGTCCTGAAAATGGTGTTGAGTTATCCTTTTAATGGCGGCGGACCGACGGCGGACCCCTGCT
>KV749121.1:7999-38308 GCA_001692915.1 Glonium stellatum
AGCGCTTCCTACTCCTAGACGTCGGGGCCGACGGCGCGAGCATCGTCGCGGCGCAGAGCCTGAGCGCGGAGTGGCAGGTCACGGGCACGCAGGTGCGGGCGGCGCCGACGTGGGACGAGGAGGCCGTGGCCCAGGGCGGCGGCATCAGCGGCGGCGTCATGGTGCGGGTTGAAGGCGTGGAGGTCCCGCAGCCGCACCAGGGACAGGGACAGGGGAAGCAGAAGACGCAGGCCGCGGGAGAGCAGTTGTTGCAGGAGGCGAGGGCGGCAGCCGGGGGGGATTTGTTTGCGGGCATGGAGGCGGTTGTGGGGAAGTTTGAGAAGGATGCGGAGGTTTTAAGGAGAATTGTTGGGGAGAGGGAAGAGGTGGGGATTGTGGGAGGAGGGTGAAGGCGGAGCTGAAGGAGAGGAGATGCGGAGGGCCGTTTTGCAGGTAGTATAAAAAAGCTGGCACATGAGGTACTGTGGGCTATAATGGATAGCGGCGTTGATGGGTGACTGTCGGATCTCTTTCCTCTATTTGTTTCTATATCTGTATGGTATTCGGCATAGGATTGCACCTGGCAGATTTGCATACCTTAGTGTATTTGCATTCTCTACCAGGTTCTCTATTACATTGATTGTTTCTAACATAGAATGGCAATATAAGGTCGCCCAAATAGCCAAGGATACTAAACTAAAACATCTTTGACGCTCACCTTAAAACCTATGGATGTACAGGTTTATAGCTCGGGTATACGTAATGCCTAGGGTGGCCACGATGTCTGCATTAAGGCTACTGGTACGTTGGTTCCCTTAGGGCTTACCTATGCTATAGTCCTAATGGAGATGAGCTAGAAGTTCCGAAAAAGAAGGCTGATGTCTCTGAGTGGATGTCATAGTATTGAGATACCAGATATCAGTGGAAAAGTATGCACAACGAATTTGCCGTTGTTGCTCAGCAGGCGGCATTTACTACCGTGTGCTTTGCTTCAGTAACAGCAATTGGAAACCCTCGAAGCCGGGGTAGACATGATTGAAGAGTTTCTCTGATAGGTGCATTCGAGCTCTGCGGACGGTACTCCATATCTTGGCGCGTAGAGAGGTCAACTGACTAAATTCTTTAAAAACCCATACAATTAGCACCATGGGCGTATATAGACTTCCCTTCCTTAATATACGACCTCTATTCGGGCGCAGAATCTCCTATCGCATCTTCTGTTCTCTTGCCCATTGCTCATCTGTATGCCCGTGCACCCCTTTTAAGTATCGATTAAAATCCCTCGCAGTCTTGATAGCCTGCTCTAAATGCTCCCAATCTAGTGTTTGCTTCTTGAACAATGCTAGCTGTCTAGCCGTTGTGAGTGCATTACGGATCTGCCGTCCGTTCATCTCCTGGTCAGCCAACTCATCCATGTGCCGGCTTAGCTCATCGAGGTTAACGTCTTCCTCGTCAATCCTTAGCATGTCGAAGAAATTCTGCCATATCTTTTTCTGAGAAATGCGGTCTAGAGTTGGATAGTGCAAAGCGACCTGGATTCGGGATTTAAATGCTTCATCAAACGTGCCGACACGATTGCTTGTGAGAATTAGAATACCCTCGTAATATTCTAGAGTACGAAGGAAGACTGTCACCCAGACGCTTAGTTCAGGGTAATTTAGAAGGTGGGACAGGGGACTCACCAGACACAAGGCTGTTTCTATCGAGATCCGACAATGTACGCTCTTCAAGAAATACATCTGCCTCGTCTAAAAGTAGAACTGTTTTCGATGAACTTAAGTATTGAATCGCACAATCACTAGCTATGGGATGCTACTTACCGCAGTTCCAAGTCTTTCCTAAGGCTAAAACGCCTTGTAAGTAAGTTTCAACATCGTCCGGCTTCGTCCCGATATCACCGCATGTAACATTATAGAGAGGCATTTCTGCAATCTCTGCTACACTAAGAGCGTATATGAGTTAATAAAAGCCCATCAACTAAATAAGAAGGCGAGCGAGCTTAAGAAAGCATTTAACGATAACACGGACCTTTCTACGAACAATTAGTGATAGTAATGAGTGCTCGCAGTCATTGAACATTACCTGCTGTCAAGGTTTTCCCCGTTCCTGGTCCTCCGTGAAGAAGCATGATTAGCCCATTCCCTTTCCCTGCAATAAGGTCGTCTCTTTTCCCGGCTAGACTCATGCCTTGGCTTTTACCGGGCACTAAAGTTCGGACCATGACTGAAGCCTTGATCAGCTCTTTAGTCTTAGAAGGGAGTACAAGACGTTCGAAAGCGTCTTTGTTCCAAGTAACATCGAAGACATTATCAACGAGTAAGCGGGCTGTGTACTTCGAATTAACTTTCAAATCTTTATTTTGGGAGGGCTTACATACACCACTTCTTTTCTTTAAGGGGGTATCCGTGTATATCAGGTGGAAGAAGGAGAAAATCTACTTTGCTTAAGGCTCCATTGTGCGGAATGCTAGTAGACCATTTATCAAACAGCACCCGATTCTTGGTGCTGAATGTGAATGTGTCCGCGCGAGGGTGAAAGCTACGATATGTCTGGTAATCTATCATGCATCTTGTCTCATAATTCTATCCAATAGGGTTAGTTATATGACTATTTATTAATGACTAAATGCTAATTGCTTAGCACTTACGTAGAACTTTTGAGCTTCATAATCCCAACCTTTATACGAAACGAGAGTCTGATATCTCAAGTTCCACCACTTTTGTCCTCGAGCTAAGAGATGATCAATATCAACCTGCGTAGCATACTTGATTGGATAGGCTTCAAGCTGTCGTATCTTGACTTTCGCATCAGGAGGACGGCGAATGGATAGCGTTATTGGCCGTCTATGAAGCCAACTACCATCGAACCCCCAATACCAGCACTCTAGGAAGATTGTGCATTGCCCGGCTGGCCATTCTCTTAAAACGCAAGCAATGGGAAGACCGTTTAACGTTGAAATGATGATATCATTTGGACAAAATAATAACTCAATGTGATGCTTTTTGACTTCTCCTTGGGCAAAGAGAGTATCTGCCTCCTCATATATCGATCCCTTACTAATCTCAAGGTATTTTAAGAGCTCGATTATTTGATTCGAGACCTCCAAATCTTCGGTCTCGGCATATTGCAGCAAAGCATGGCGGTGATGATATAAAAATCTATGATGAAGTTCTTCGTCTTTTTCTTTGTCTTGATTTTTGGGAATGGCATATTCGTTTGGTTTTCGTGAAGGCGCATACGCAGAGTCTGAAGGCGAGCATTTCGCAACCGTGTTGATGGCTGTTTGGAGGCCTTCTGATATGATTGCTATAGACTCTTCGCGGCATATCGGAGCAGTCGTTCCGCTATCCGCTCCTCGTAAAGTGTTCCAGCTCAGGCTATCCCTGCAACGGTAGTCCCTGAATACTATGAAAGCGACACCTCCAAGGCTGTTCAACCACGCGTGCATATTCTTGATTGGAACGTTACCGACGAGATGTAAGCGGTTGGATAACCTAAGTTCTGCTTTTCCAAGAAAACTCCATTCATCGCTCCACTGTGGTGGGTCTACAAACATTGACCCATTGTGACGTTCAGAACTCTCACATGAGATCCTATAGGCAACACAAAAAGTTGTTGTATTGTTACGCTTATCTTTGCTTGGTGTATACTCTGATGCGAAGTCGCCGCTACCGTTTCTGGTTGTGCCGGTTGATATGCCTAAGGGGCTTGGTGATTTTGGATGCATGGAAACTTGCTCATCAGCGGCGTCGACCTGTTTTATATCAGCCACTATCAGTTATCTCAGATAAAACCAAGTCCATAGGGAGGATTTCACCCTTTGATCAGCTATGCGATCGAGGGTTTTTCTGGTTTACGCATAGGTAGAGATGTATGTTTCAACATATACGGCGTACGCTGGCAAGGACGGCATACGCATATTAAATTCTCACCTTCGTTTCTAGACTGACTATTGAAGGTGATGAGTGCGTTTGTGCAATGCTAACATGATTGTCCATCATCTTTCCAGACAAGCCCATAGTGTCAGAAGCTTCTTGCTCGTTCCGCGTTGCCCCAATCGGCGAAGGTGTTCGAGCTGTGTTACTGAGCTGACGCCGCTTCCTAGGGATTACAGAAACGTAAGTCTCGCCTCTGTCCTGATCATGTCCTTCTACCACTGGATGTGGTCGTTTCTGCCCTATAGCACCAAGCCCCTCGTGTGTGTAAACCCGATTATTCTCGGCGAGAGCAGAAAGTTCGTCTTGTTCCATACGAGCCATTAGAAGTCTTTTCTTGTTTTGTTGTTCTAAGAGCATTAATTGCATCTGGTAGTCCTGCAGAGCGTGGTTTCCGGAGCTTCGTTCGCTTGTCTGGCCTGGGAATTCGGAGCTCCCTTCGCTTGTCTGGCCCTTTGGAGGTTTGGATTGAAGTCTAGCCGGAGACTCGAGCACTAACTGTTGTTGGACCAAAACGCTTTGGGTACTATCTCTTGAGATAGTAGAATGGATGCTAGAGCCCGAATTGATGGAATTACCGCTTGGTGGGGACTTTGATCCCAGGATATCCATTGTGCTGATTAAATGGGCGAAATTGGACGATTGATAGGGTATAATGATAGATGGGGAGGATTCCTACAACTTCATATTCGTCCTAACATCACTGATCTTGTACCAGCTGCCATGGGCAAGGCTGTGCTCTCGGGGAGGCGCAGCAGCAGCGTTCTAGCCGCTTAGAGCTATGCAGCGTCTGATGGGGAGAGAATGTCGGTGCTGCGATTGAGGCTGAGCTCTTCGCCATGTTGCTGAACCGGGTGCTCGCAGGTGCCTTTTAGAGAGGCTCTAAAACTATCACGATGCCCCGTACAAAGGTGGAGAGCTGTCAGTGATCCCAGCGCTGCTCGACTCGCTAAAGCTTGGCACCTCTTTCCCGTTCTCGAAGCATGCCCCGCTGTGCCGGCGCCAAGAGATCCGAGGGTGGTACTCCAGCAGTGATTCAGGGTATGCTACTTTCAACAAGGCTGATATATGGATCTCACAAGATGGACTGAGTTGCCGAAATTAGATCGTCGAACACCATTCTCCAAAATGCTTATACAGAAGCAAAGACGCTGTTCAATCAGGAGATTACAGATGATGAATCTAAACGAACGTGGATGCAAGAGATGCAATCTATGAGCGATGTCTTGGAAGAGATCAAGATCGCAAAAGGCAGATACGAATCTCGACCTATCTCTAAAGCTCGAAAATGGCTAGGGATATTTTCTTCTAAGGTCATGTATTATGGCGTAGTCCTCGACGTTCTTGTTCAACACCATCCAGAGTACGTGTCTTTGGCGTGGGGAGCTATGAAGTTTCTATTTGGGGTAGGTGAATCTTCTCAATTACAGTTTATATTATCTAACGACAAGATACGGCTAGGCTGTTCTAAATAATGAAGAGATGGTAGCTCAGCTAGCAAAAGCCTGTTCATGAATTGCGGACATGCTCCCACGGACGGACTTGGCGCTAATTCTGTATCCAACAAATCTGATGAAGGAAACTGTCGCCCATATATATGCTCGTATCATTAAATTTCTCCAGCACGCTGTCCGTTGGCACCGAAAAGGAAAGCTGGCGCATGCATGGGCTGCGATAGCCAAACCTTGGGCCCTGAACTTCAAAGATCACCTAGATGAGGGTTGGGGAATATTCTCGGAACGTAGAAAGCCTCTCCAGCGCTTGTAGGGCCGAGCTGAGAGACACTCATCTTGAAATATCCTTGAGTAAAGCATCACCCGTGGTTTATGATATTCCCCACGCTAATAAACTTGTAGCTGGTCAAGCCATCCAGAACAAAATGCAATCGGACCTCCAAGCTTCGGAAGATATCATCTGCAAGGTTCAGCTGGCACAGACACTTTCTGCTCCGTTCTTGGAAAAGCTACCCACTTCTGGAGAAAGTCTGAGATATTGTCAATCTATGCGGCAGCAGCGAAGAATCCGTTCGAATCTAATCCTCCCAAATGCAACCGACCTACAGAAATGGGCCGATCAAAAGTATTCGTCATTCTTAGTTACCGAGAGTAGTACTAGCCAGGCTGCCAAAAACTTCCTTGTTGAAATCCTCCAGGCAATCAGAGAAGCAAGATTCCCAGTACTTTGGGCTCTCCGATTTGCTAATTATTGGGATTCCAGCCTGACTTGCATAGATATTCTTAGGATGCTTGTTCTTCAAGCGCTCCAAATAAACCCCGATGCCCTAACGATGGGCTCAAACCCGATCACCATGACACGTCTCCGGGAAGTAGTCGACGAAGTCGATTGGCTCTTAATTCTAAACCGAGCCCTTCAAGGCGTGCGGTAAACATATATCATCCTTGATGCGGATCTTTTGAGTCATGTAACTAATCACAACCGGTACCTTGCAACACGCTAGATTGAGGGATTTCCCTGAACTATCACCGCTACTGTAGTGGAACTTTTTGTTTTGACGTATGGCGTGGATGAGAATTATGCATCTAGGAACTGGGATTCTGATAGTTGGATCAAATTACGGACTGATATGATGGACAAACGGTCACCTATCCGAAGCAAGCGGCGGAAGCCTGGAAACACCAGCCGCCATCATTTCGGCCGTGCAAACAGATTATGAGCGAACCCAGAAAAATTAGAGATAAGATTCCTCTGAGATGCATTGACGTCAGCAGGAGAAATTCGTCGATAATAATGGTTTTCAACGCTATCGGGAGCCTGACATACATGCGAGGCGGTGCTTGGCAGTACTGATGAGTGAAGACTAGCTTAGTTATCTCCGGCTTGGAGTGAGATCTTTGATTCGTTTGATGTACGTGCTGAATACAAATGGATTGGTCCTAATCGTGGGCAGTGGGAACTTCTCAATGAACGGTAGCTATCTGTATGGCCGAAGCGTTTCTAGGCATTCCAAAGCCTACCGGTGATAAAATAAGGGAGCAGGCTGAGGCCACCCCAGCGCCCTGAAGTCGTGGCCAAAGCAAAACGGGCCCTCACAAGCGGAAAGAGTAGTGGTAGATAGATCGAAGACTATGACTACAAGACTAATTACTATATATCCCGCCTATTGATAAAAGAGTATCCCGATCTGAATTGCGCGATGTATAACTTTTAGAAATTCGATAGACCTTGATATTCCCGATGCTATTAACTCCCTTTCGATAACCTATGACCTCCATGGAAAGGCGGATATTATTTCACATGTCTGTACAGGCATTTCCCTAATCCCCCTTGCATGAACCTATAGCAGTGCCCACTCGAGACTATTCCATGTGCGTTGTGAGCTGGTCGGATTTCATTGGTGTTGATGTTCGAAGATCCCCCAAGGCAATCCCAACAATTCCAACTATCGCGACCAGACCGCAAAGCAGATAAGACAGCTCAACATCAAGGCATCTCTAGAACTATTACCGTGACTCACTAGAAATGCTCCTCGAATTGTAATGTGCGCATTTTCTCGAGAAGGTGTTGATACGTTGGAGATAGTCTGAACAGTGCCAGCGCGACGTAATCGGGCCTTCGTAGGACGACGCTTTCACATGCAAACCGGGACATTTTCGTGAGCTTCATAGGGCGACGTTTGCTATTCGGTGAGATGTGGATGTTTCGGCTGTTGCCTATGTTTGAGAATTATGGAGTCGTCTGCGAATGGCATGGCATTGATACGCCAGAGATCGTCAGGGGGGTGCCACACTCTGCAAACAGACGATTTGTGGCTCTGCGTGGCACATGCAGGCCTTCGTAATCCTTGTTAGTTGTTTTGGCGGAGACTGGTTTTTGTTTGTGATTGAGGCGCTTCCACTGTTGTTGATGATTGAACTTGGTAACCAGAGAAGAGGAGAAGAGAAGGAGAGGATTACCACCCTTAGCTCGTCTCAGCGCATGTGAAGATGTCTTAGTTTCAACTACACACCATTTCGTCTACCAGCTGACAACCATTTGCAGTCTGAGGGTGGGCGGTCTTGTGCAACCCCTCTACCCCTCAGCTCACTACACCTAAAACTAAGATGATTATGTCAGAAGGTTTTATGCAACTAGAATCTATGATTACGGCGAGAAAAGCATTCGCGAAACATTCTATCGGGAAGACGAACGAGCGGACAGATGCTTGATATTGATTGAGATCTAGGCTTGGGTGCATAGTGGGATATATCAAGATGGCTGCCCCACATTGTTCAGGTGTGGATGTGCGGCAAGCGCGTGCATGTCGAGTAAGGAACATCCGAAAGAATGGTTCCCTGAATCGATTGGATCTCACATGCATGTATGATGACAGCACCACTACATGCTGTTGGTGCCGGGTCCATAAAGGGCTATTGTCGAATCACAGCGATAGGAGGCACGGTTCCTGGCGGAATCCAGCTACGCCTGCCTTGAGGCATGGTAGATCGTACCGGAACAGAGGTTGACGCCCCGCGGCCATTTTCTTTTTTGGTGTTTCCTGCAGGACAAGAAGGCATATGACATGGCCTGATCTGATGGGTTCGAATGCGCTCTTTGTGCAAAACGGCGAACGGCGGCACGGCTGCTAGAAAAATGCCGCCTTTGTTGGGCCTTTGTTGAGCCTTTGCTGAGCCTTTGCCGAGCCTTTGCGATCGTAGTCGACCGCCGCGGCCCTCGCACCCTTCGCACCCTTCGCACCCCTCGCGCCCCTCGCACCCCTCGCAGGCGTCGCGGGCATGACGGCGTGTCATCCGCTTTGAATGCCCTGGTTCGCGTCAGCCAGCCGTGCAACAGGCCGTTTGGGGGCGTGTATCTTGCTGGTAGCCACGGCCGAATAGAAGCAAGCAATGCGCCTGATCAACACTCACCTGCGGTGAAGAATTTCCCCAAGTTGCATCATCGCCCTGCCCACCCGCCTAGTTCCCGGTCCCGGCTGTGGAGCGCGCTTTCTGTCTCGCGCATGACCCGGTTGGGCTGCATAGTCGACCAACCTATATTGCTCCATGTACTTCAACTCTACTTACACCCATACAGCTATTTCCCACACACCTGACCACTCCGCATTCCTTATTCCTACTGTCCCTATATCCCGCCTAATCGCCCTACATATACTGGCATCGCCCGCTTTTACGCGGCCTCCTACGGCCAAACCCGCACTCGCGCTAGGCACGCGTATGGCGAACGCTCACACATGTCATTCCTATACGATTCCGTCCTGCCTGGCACGACCAGCTTGTATTCCACGGGAGGCGCCGACCTGAGGGATAATCGGAGGCGATTAAGGAAAAGCCAGAGCCATGGCGGCTTCCTTACACCACTTATACACCTTGTGAGGGACCCGGTGGGAACAATAGGAAGCGCAGTCGGAACATTCCAAGATACTTCTGAACCGGCTTCCTCGATTGGTCCTGATGATGAGAGTTACAAACAGATTCTGTATTTGCGGATGAGGGATGTGGGTAACCGCTCTTTCCAATTCTAATAAGTGCAGATACTGATTGATACTTACCGTTTTCAGGCCGAGTCATATGAAGAATGGCGAACAGCTGCTGCGGAGCTCGACACTCTCGAAGGTAATGAGGCCTGGAAACAGGAGGATGAATCTGCAGAATACGACGCTGCCTTGGTCGAAGCCCGTCTTAGGCAACTGGATGAAGCTCGCATGAACTGTGATGTTAACAGAATGCTCTTCCTTATTCGAACAACTTTAACCCGTGGTCTTGGGGGCATGGGTGGTCTTAGACTCTACAAGCACTCTCATATTGGCACAAAGGCCTTGATAGAACGCTATATTGAGTCCGCGCAAAAAACTATCACTGCGTTGCTAGATGTGTCGGCGAAACAGGGTAATAATGCATGCGTGGAGCCTAGAATTGTGCTTGAACAGCTTCTAGCTGCGCGTCAATCGTTTGGTCGAAGTGCACTACTTCTCTCAGGAGGTGGGACATTTGGCATGAGTCACATTGGAGTTGTCAAGAGCCTCTGGCACACCCGTCTCCTACCTCGCATCATCTCCGGTTCATCAGCTGGAAGCATAGTTTGCGCTGTGCTTTGTACTAAAACAGATGCCGAAATTCCTGATGTGCTCCATGACTTTTGTTACGGGGACCTAGCGGTTTTTGGGAAGGAAGGACAGGAAGATAGTGTCATGGACAAAGCGGCTCGTTTTTTGAAATATGGTGCCCTATTCGACATCACCCACCTCGTAACTGTCATGAAAAACATGCTTGGGGATATGACCTTTCAGGAGGCCTACAATCGGACCCAACGAATCTTGAATATTACAGTGTCGAGTGCGAGCTTGTATGAGCTACAGAGATTGCTTAACTACGTCACAGCCCCTAATGTCCTGATTTGGTCTGCAGTGTAAGTTTTTTATTCTCTCTTTGCTCCAAATAACGCTTGATATATTTTTGCATTTCGTATGCTCGTAAAAGATATCTGTAACAAGCGTGCTTCAAGTCAAGTCTTCGGTTCGTTACTGACAAGTCCTAGGGCTGCTTCCTGCTCAGTGCCGTTCATTTTCTCAGCAGCTTCACTTCTTGCAAAAGATCCCAAAACTGGAAAAGAAGTCCCCTGGAATCCAACGCCTAACGCTGGCTGGATTGATGGATCCGTAGACAACGATCTTCCTATGACGCGTTTGTCCGAGATGTTCAACGTCAATCATTTCATAGTCTCTCAGGTCAACCCTCATGTTGTGCCTTTCCTCGCAAAAGAAGAGAACAACTTGGACGCAGAAGCCCGTCAATCCACCTCTGCATTCACCGCTGGCCCAAGTTGGTTGCATAGCATGGCCAATCTTGCTAAAGGTGAGGCTATACATCGTCTTCATGTCCTTGCCGAATTAGGATTTTTTCCAAATTACTTGACAAAGGCCAGATCAATACTCAACCAACGCTACTCCGGTGACATTACTATCTTCCCAGCCATATCCTACGCTCAGTTTCCAAAAGTCTTGAGCAATCCTACAACGGAATATATGTTACAAGCCATGCTCACTGGCGAGCGTGCGGCTTGGCCGAAGCTGTCCCGCATAAAGAATCATGTGGCCATTGAGATTGCTCTCGATGAGGCAATCAGACAACTACGTGCTCGTGTGGTTTTCAGTCCCAGCCAAGTGGATCTTCGCCTGAACACTTTTACTCGTCCTCTTTCCCAGGGTGATGATCGACATGTTCGTTGTCGTTCCAGACCCCCACGGAAGATCACTCGTTTCGAGCACGATTCTACGCCCAGTGATCGTGATAGGCAACCTTCAAAGCCCTATCTTCCTTCACACCCTATCAGGAGGTCGTCACAGTCCCTCGGCTCAAGCGAGCTCCATCAATTTGGTACCACGGACGCGTTTTCCTCATCCACAGCGCCCGACCCCTCATCTTCCTCAGGCGGAGAGTCTGCTTGCGAAACAGACACGACCAACCCTTTATCATCGCCTTCTCCACCGTCATCCCCATCACAGCAGCCAGCCATACTACCAACTCTCTGGCCGTCAACCCGCCAACTATTTCCCTCCGCTTCCCAACCGACCACTCCTTCAATCACCCCGCGTGTCTTTGGCCATCGGGACTCGAGCAGCGTAAACCTTGAGACGACATTTGAACCTGATCAGTTCACACCTCCAGCAACTACCATAGGCACACCCAGCTCAGCAGAGTTACGATATAAACGCCTCTTTCATCCGCCTGCCAATACTGCTAGAGAAGAGGCTGTTCGGCCTGAGACCCAAAGGGAAAACCAAGGCCAGCTCCAGCCATTGACACCGATGCAATCAATCCTCAGACCCGAATCCCAGTCAGAATCTCCCAATTACTTACAGGATCCAACGCCTTCATTTGCCTCAACACTCACTCAAACTCCTGTGGTTCCGTCGAATTCGGGTAGAGAAGACTCACTTAAGAAGAGCAAAAAGGAAATTAAGCAAGAGAAAAGGGATCGTAAGAATGCGGAGAAAGAGAGGAACGGGTCAAGACGTGGGATTGCGCAAGGACCTGGTTTGGGACTGCCTCTTGATATCTCTGGCACGAGAGGCATGATGTTAAGGCGCAAGAAGAGTGAGAGCTCTGGAGAACGGGGTTCGGGTGGGAACCTAGGATAGATGTGGTGTTTTATTCATTGGTGACGTTTATTCGACAGGCGCATCTTGGGTTGTGGCACATGGATTACGGCGGACGACACCATGGCTGCACATTGTACTGAATCGGACTAATTTGGAGTTTTTGGGTGTGCTCGTGAAAAGCCCATGGGATAACTAAACGGTTGCGATCACAACCTTTCTTCTATTAAGATCATCTATCGTTCTTAGCCTAGGTTTCCTGGGCGATTTCTTTTGTTACTTTGATGCTTAGAGGGGCATAGCGTCTTTCTATTGTTGAATACCATTCGAAGAGAAGACTGGAGGCGCTTGATGAAAGGCCTTTTCAGACGTGTAGAGGGGGGCACAGACATGGAGTTTCTCGGTTTGGTGGAGAATGGAAATGGTACTCATGTAAAAGAGGAATAATTGGTGAGTGTGGTTTATACATATCCAGAATGACGCGGCCATATATCTACGCATAAAACAATGCGTTTCAAACTTCGCTGCTCTTTTCCCCGCTGCCATTAACTTCGTGACTACATGAACTCGTTTCATCATCCTGGAAATAATCTTTTCTAGTTTTGAATCTCCCTCATTCATCCGGGTATATAGACCATATTTACACCCAAACACCTTACCCTACCCAAGACCATCCCAGCAACCCACAACCCCCTACGACTCCTTCTCCGGCTCTGTAGGCGGAAAAGCCTGCGGCGCCTTCACATCCGGCAGCGGCTCAATCCGCGGCATCAGTTTCCGCTCCTCGCCCAGCACGACTGCAAATCCGTTAGCAACTTCCTTTACCCATTCCTTCTGCCTGATATAGTATGGAGAGACAACTCACGCCGCTGATATAGCTCATAGCCCGTAACAATAGCAATCGGCAGCGCAACCATTATCGCCATTATGCGCCGCGCCGCGGGCTTGTATTTGGCGGGTAGCTGGCCGTCGGGCATGCTGCGCGAGCTGTCGGTGCCGGCGCCGGTGCTGCCGGGTCGTGCGGAGAGGTGGGATACGGCGAAGGCGTTTGTGGAGGTGGGCGAGATGGTCGGTTTGGAGGTGGGGGGTGGGGGTTTTGGAGGGCTGCTGGGAGGTGTAGTGGCAGAGGGTTTGGAGGGGTCGAAGGGTTTGGGTGTTGCGTTACTGGGACGGTAGGGGAGAGGCGCGGGTTTGGTGGGTGCGGAGGGTTTTGAGGGTGGCATTTGAGGGGTCTTGGGGGAGGCTGAGGAGGCCGAGGGGGTTTCTGGGGCTATTGGAGGTGGTGCGGGAGCGTTTGAACTTGGTGTCCGTGTGGGAGCTGGCTTCGTGGTTGAGGGTGGAGAGGTGGATGCTGTAGAGGTTGTATTTGATGTTGGTTTTACTGAGGCTGAAGAATTGACTGCTTTGAGAGTTCCCTTCGCTGCCACCTCTTGCAATATCTTCGATGTAGAAGGGGTTGCGGGCGTGGCTTGCTTCGGAGGTTTAACAGCAATATTCGGCTGTGATAGGTTTCCATTGGACGCTTCTTTTGAGGTCAATGCTGGCGCGGGTTCCTCCTTCGCTCTTATAACCTTAACCGTCTTTGTACTGGTCGATTTCTCTGCACTCTTCGACGGCTTTTCTCCAGATATTGCAGAAGCCTTCGTGGCTTTTGTGGATGCTTTCCTGGTAGTGGTTTTCTTTACTGGCGCCGGATTTTCTACCGTTAACGCCGATTCGGTCTCTGCTGCTACATCCTTCTTTGGGCGACCCCGTTTACGAACAACCTCCGTAGCAGACATTATGTTCGAATTGCGCGAAGGGGACAAAATCCGGGGAAATCTTGTAGAAAGACGCGAGAATAGACGCGTTAAAATTTTTGGCGTCAGGAGAAATGCATTCGCACGGACCAGTCAGAGGCCTGTGGCGTCGACTCCGCATGCTAGGTACTTCAGGCACTACAATGACCTCTCCCGAAAGCACCCGCCTTTTTCAATCAACTATCCAGCTAATCGAGTTGATAGGCCGAGGTTCTTCTGAGTGATAATAGATATGTCATAATCGCCTTGTGCCAAGAGTACTTAGGAGGTGTACAGACAGATTTATGCTGCGCCTTTCTACATGCAGCCAAGCCACCGAATATAACCAGCGTTGATCCTTTGTTCAAGCGCACTATTAGTACTCTTTTCAAGCACATATTTCCTATGTTCTGCTGCTGTGTCTCGCATTTCTATCCGCGCCGAATATGTAGTAAGTTGTTACCAGATTTACCAAGCAGCCGATACGCTCCTATTCTCAGAAAGAACCAATTAGATTCTTCAAAGCCCGTTGCACCATGTTCAAGGGCTATAAAACAGAAAGCGGAGCATGTCAAGTATATTTCCATCTGATTCGCGTAGTGGTGCGACAATTACTGCTTCATTTCGGCAACTGTCCCCTGTATCAACCTTTCTATTGGCGTTCAGCGTGCAAGGAGTTTTAAGTAAGCAAATGGCATCACGCATATCGAGGTACCTGCGTCACTTCTTTAGCATAGACCCTGTTGATTCATTTGACCATTAATGCTCTCGATTCGATGCTCTTAGACCATTCAAATTACTACATTTGAGACTAATCCTCTCAGTGTGCAAGGAGGTCGACAAATCCTATGCTAAAAATGAGTGGATTAATATCTGGTATCAAGCTTGAGGAATCTTAACATCATCCCATAAGCACTTTTGTGTTATGAGTATGCTGCTCTTTGGTATATCCTCCTTTACTGTGAGTTTGTTCTAGGCTCTCACATCACGATATTGACCCGACCCTGTCACTATAGATACAATTTCATCCTCCTCGAAACTCTACATGCAAACAAATACGCAGCGGCCACAACTGTATTTAACATGCCATTACAGGATGCCATCTTTCTCTCGTCTAGGCGGAAGCAGTATAGGCAGCGGGCGCATAAGAATTACAAGATCTTCATCAATTCTTTACACGCGAGTTCGATCCTGGGAAAGCTATCAAATACACGATTACCATACCGAATCTGCCGCTTACAGGTAGTTGTGGCATTGTGATCAGTGCAGCTTGCCACCCTTCTGCATATAAGAGGGATGTTGCCGAAGTGCCCTAATGGGGGAAGGTGGAAAGTGAGGATAGAGCCGGGCATTGTTCCTTCTCGGGTAAAGACGTTTAAGCTACCCAAAGTAACCTAGTTCTACGCTGGTCCGGGGTTTTCATGAGGCAAGGGGCCTTCTACAGGCCCTAGTGATGGCTCGAGACCCTAGTAGGACATCGGATTCCGTTTATTGATTACTAAAAGGACTCGGATGCAAAAGTGGCCCTACAAAGAGACTATATCTTCCTTGCAGGATAATATACATTGGCTGTAAATATGAATATAAGTTTCTTCTCTAAGAGCGTACATATACATGGGACTGACGACCCTAGACGGGCGAGTCTAAATCAAGGATATTTTCTCGACCACGGTGGAGTGTATTCGTATGTTTTGGCTATACACCGTTGAGGAAGTAGAATCAAGAGTACACTTTTACGGGAGCTGGTATTAATGATGAAGCGGCGACTTATACGTTTTCACATTCTCGCAGGCTAACAGCTCTTTCTCATAGGACCGGTTAGAGGAGAGCTAAACCCAGTTAAAAGCGCCCTGCATCTCTATTGACGAGTTTCAGCCAATAGCCAAATGACAGCATTATCATCGCTCAGCCTCGTTTGGTACGTGCACAGTGGCTTAGCTTCCTCGCTCAGCCCCTGCAACGCCCAACAAAGAGTCCTCAATGAGCAGAAGCGAATCCGATGAGCTTAAAACTCCTACATTAACTCTCCCACCTTCTCGGCACGAAATAGGCAAAACACGAAAGCATGGTACTAGAGGCTTTCGCAGCCATCGGCCTGGCAAGCAATGTCGTTCAGTTTGTCGATTTCAGCAGCAAATTGGTCAAAGAGAGCTCTCATCTCTACCATTCGTGTTCGGGTGCCTCCGATGACAACCTCAAACTTGAGGAAGCTATAAGGCACCTGGAAACTTTGAGTGGAACATTAACGACCCCTCATGCAACAGCTGGAAATGTTCTTTACCAAGACAACTCGATCTCAGAATTAGCACTGATGTGCAAGAAGGAAGCCACCAGGTTAATTACGGCCCTAGAAGAGTTGAAAGTTACAGATGGACCCCACCGAAAATGGCGGAGTATTCGTCAAGCACTAAGAAGTGTATGGAGACAGGATGGGATTAAGAGATTTGGGAAGAGGCTTTCGCATTTTCAGAACGTATTAACTCTCCATCTTATTCGAGATACAAAGTAAGTCCCTAAAGAAAGTTCCTCCTCCGTCATGGTGGCACAATTTCGAATAATGAACACTTTATTGCTATCAAAGCAACATAAATATCAGTATTATAGACTTACACTATCCCTTACAGCGTCCAGCAGTCAAGTGTTTTGGAAGAGCTTCGAAGCTTAGAAGCCAAGAGTACCCTCATGAATATAAATGTATCCGCACAATTCAAAGAACTAAAATCTGCGCTGAATGACTTGAAAGAACTTACGAAGTTGAATCCAGTATTCGACGAAATGAAAACAATTGCATCCAGAGAAGACTTTCCGGAAGTCGTTACGCAACTTCTCGAGAATAACCAGCTGACAACTGGAAGACTGGTAAAAGGACGGGGATTTACCTACGGATCTGGTGAGCTACGCCGACTATCAACAACATTGCGAGACATTCCTAGGCTGGGGACAACGATAGCTACCCAACAAGAAATATTAGCCAGTTTACGGTACGATTTAATGCGAGCACGAGAGTCTAACATCGTTGAGGCTCACCCAAAGACCTTTGATTGGATTTTCAGCCCTCAAGAAGAGACAGACACCATTCTACCGACCGAAAGCTTCTTGCAATGGCTACGGTATGGCACAGGTATTTATTGGATCTCTGGGAAGCCAGGTTCTGGAAAATCAACGCTTATGAAATTTCTCTACGGCCATAAATGCACGGGAGAAGCGCTAGGGTGTTAGGCAAATGGTGTAACCCTAATGACCGGAAACTATTTCTTCTGGAACGCCGGAACGGAGATGCAAAAGTCTCAGTAAGGTCTTCTCCAATCCTTACTTTATGCAGTCCTCAGCCAATGCCCCTCCTTGATTGAAAATGTGATTCCTTCTCGGTGGCACAGCACTAGTTCCCTAGCAAATAACGTGCTTCACACACCAGAACCGTGGACCAGGACGGAGCTTTTTGAATGCTTTGATATATTAATGCAACAAAAAGCTTTATCCGCGAAATTCTGCTTCTTCATTGATGGGCTTGATGAGTACGATGGGGATCATACGGAGATTATTAAGACCCTCAATAAGTTCACAGCATCATCAAATGTTAAGATCTGTCTCTCGAGCCGACCATGGAACGTTTTCGAAGATACGTACGGCCATATTCGTCAAAAAATGAGGCTTCAAGATCTTACAAGGAACGACATTAAGCTCTACGTCCAGGATGAACTCGAGAAGGACGCGAGATTTATTACACTAAAGTCAAGAGATTCCCGATTTCAGGATCTCGTTGAAGAAATTGTGAACAAAGCTGATGGCGTATTCCTTTGGGTATATCTTGTAATACGGTCTCTGAAGGAAGGAATAACAAATGCAGATACAATCCCAACTTTACAGAAAAGGCTGCGTAAATTACCATCGGACCTGGAAGCTTATTTCAGACACATTCTTGGTCAGATTGAGGATATCTACTGGGAAGGCACAACGCAAGCTTTTCAGATGGCCCTAGCTGCATTAGGGCCGCTGCCTCTTTGGGCTTTCTCGGTTCTTGACGAAGACTCTGACTTCGCCGTCCGATGCAAGGGTCAAGTGCTAACCACTGATACTATTGACGGGATTAGCTCTCATCTGGAGAAACGTCTAAACGCTCGCTGCAGAGGCTTATTAGAGGTCAAGATATCCGACCGGGAAGACTCTATATGGGGTTGCTTCTCTAACAGATCAGTTGGTTTTCTTCATCGAACGGTTCGGGATTTCCTTCGGGTAAAGAGCATCCAGACTCTTTTAGCAGATCGACTCGAGAAACCTTTCGAGCCTAACGTTACGCTCTGCAAAAGCATGCTAATAATGGTAAAGACTGGGGACATATCAGTTTTGTCATTATATAAAATCTTGGAGAATCTCATATACTACGCTGGTATAGTGGAAACAATTACCCGAACCCCACCAACAGCGATACTCGACGAGTTCGCCCGCGTTGCAGGCCACATGCACAGGGCTCAATGGATAGTAAAGAGCAGGCTTGGAATGGCGCTGGACCCGATTACGCTCCGGAGCAACCTATCCCTTTATGTCAAAGGGAAATTACAGCAAAATTTAACCAGACTAGACACAGCCCAACTCTCAGGTTCACTAGATGACCTGTTAATAGGTTATCGTTTTCCCTCTAAGCACACACGCGAGAAGTATATAAACGCCGAAATGCTAAAGCTGCTCCTGGATTATAAAGCGAACCCAAACGATATTACTAATTGTCCAAAGGGGCCATCTCCATGGCAGCGATTTCTCCAATCCCTACTCGAACGTCATCCCATTGGTGAAAATGAAAGACGTTCCTGTTTCCAGGCGATCGAGATGCTCATTCAAGCAGGTGCAGATCCGTACGTCCAACTGAGAGGAGGAGACACTGCTGCCTCCGTGATTGAGCAGATTTTTCCCTCTAATGAGGCGTGCTTATTAAAGCAATTACTGTCACATAGAGCGAGCTGCCGCACTCCGTGCCAGAACCTTACAGTGTTAAACACTCGCAATCAGCAGCACTGTGAGTCTGTAACTTGTTGAGGGGTTGGAATTCTTCTTGAACTTATGCTCTATCAACGATGTCTATGTCTTTGGGTAAGGATCTTCGAAACGAAGAGAAATAAATACGTTTTCATTGATAGGGATAGGTTTTTGACAAATGCGCTTCAGCGAGCCTTATCGGGCTGCTCCAGAACGCTAGTTTGAAAGTTTGGCAGCGTCTTCGCACGTAGAGCATAGCAATCTAGAATTGAAGCTAGAGCCATTTGAATATTCCTTCCGCATTCCCTTCAAGACTTCAATCTTATTTAAAAATAGATTTGTTCCACCCAGCTATGTGATCGGCGAGGTATTATTTGAAGTAAGTGATCTTACAAATTCTCTCTAGGAAATCGCAGAATTAGAACTCGACGCTTCTTCCGCATCACGGTCAACTTGAAACTATGCGGTACATTCTCTAGATCTAGCTCTCCTTACTAACACAAAGCCAGAACCATAAACCGACTGACCTAAGCGCTAACACATATAATACATTTCACAGCTTCATACCCAATGCCTTATGCACCCTGAGCGCCTGCCTTATGCTCAAGTCCAGCATAATCTCCTCACTGCCACCTGGGATTGCATAGGCCCTCACATCCCTATACAGTCTCTCGACCTTCGCACCCTGTCCACCACGCGAATAACTTAGGCCGCCGAAAATCTGGGACGCCTCACGGGCACAGAACTCGAATGTAGTGGTTGACTGGGCTTTGAGACTGGCAATGGCACCACCGAGCTTCAACATCGCTTCCATTTCACCCATCTTCTGACACTGATAGATAAGGTTCTCGAGCCAATTGTATGAAGCTTCGATCTGCCGCGCCATGTGGGCTAGCTTGAGCCGGATGACGGGGTGATCGATGAGTCTCTTGCCAAAGGTGCGGCGCTTGTGAGCATATTTCATTGATTCTTCGTAGCAGACCCGGGAGAAGCGCAGACATTGGATTATTATGCCGATGCGCTCGTGATTGAAGTTTGTCATGATGACTGTGCCGGATTAGTATCAGGTATATCAGAAGCACGGCAGTATTGTTTACCTTTGAAGCCTTTGTTCTCCTTGCCAATGAGATTCTCGACAGGGACCTTGACATCCTCGAAGGTAATGTAGGTCGTTCCACTACTCCACACACCTTGGCAGTCCATCTTACGGGTTGAGACACCGCCGGCACTACGTTCAATGAGGAGAACACTGATACCGTTCATCCCAGGACCACCAGTACGAACAGCGGTAGTGAAGTAGTCACACCAAATGCCGTTGGTGATCCATTTCTTTTCGCCGTTGACAATGTAATGTTTGCCATCTTCGGAAAGCTTGGCTTCACATGTCAGATTCGCTACATCACTGCCCGCATCTGATCACATGTTAGTGGAATTCAAAGAAGTTATTTTGAAGCTAGGAAATTAAACCGACCTGGCTCAGTAATCGCAAGACAGATACGCTTGTCTCCGTTAAGAATACCGGGGACAATGCGTTTGACTAATTCCTTCTTGCCGAACTTGACAAGAGGTGGGCATCCGATGCCAAAACCACCGATTAGATTCCAAACAAGACCTCCACTACCAGCACGCGAAATCTCATCAGTGATCAACATCTCATGGAAGAGATCCCACTTCTCCGGAGAAACGCTCTGCACACGGTGTTTTGTCAAATGTGTAGGGTAGTGGACGCCCATCAGCCCAGCAAGATACCCCCGTTCACCCATCGCTTTGTAGATGTTATCGGGAACCTTCTTATTTTCCTCCCATTCCGTGACGTTTGGCATAAGATCTTCTTCAACCCATTGTCGGACTTCGGCGCGAATATCGGCGTGGGATTGGTTGAAGTAGGGAGAGTGATACTAGGAGTTTGATATTTTAGAGTTAGGATATGTACTTCCATAGTCTAGATCATCGGATTGAGACTCACAGATTGATACCACGATGGGTCAGCGTATGGAACGAGGTCTCCATACGGGTCCAGTGCCTCTGCTTCTTCCTCCGCAGCGGGCCCCGGCTGAGGCGCAACAACACCCGGTTCTGCTGACGGCTCTACAACCTCTTTGGTCGCCGGAGGAGTGGCCCGCGGAGTTGGAGGGGCAGATTTGGAGTTTAGGGAGCCAACCTGAAGCTGCTTCTGGTACTTTTTGAGAATGCTTTCATTGTGGTACTTCCAAAACTGCTTCGAAGCATCTTTACCAGCAACCCGCTGTAGAACTGGTATTCGGTCAATAAAACCTGGGAATAGAGTGTGCGTTATTCTTACTCTTCTTGCCGCCAGGATGCTCGTCTTGGAATTTCGTTAGGTCGTAAACATCCTCATCAACTATGATCCAGAGGTTATCGGCCTTGTTGTGTGACGCCACGTCGGCGGTAGAGAATCTCTGCGACATTTCGGCGGACCTATGAAATAAAGATATCAAGGAAAGTCAAGCAATTAAGAGCAAAGGAGGGTTCCTAGGTATAATGGATGAAGGAAGACGATGAATGGCAGCTGACCGATTAATACAGCACTGCCGCAACACTTTCACATGTCAGCAGCTTTTACCCCTGTACCCCGGACTTACCTTGGAGCCGCAGGCAGTGGGGACTTTTATGCCACACGGGACGATGACACGATGACCTGCTGAGAGCTACTTCACTATCTTTATTGGTTGATTCGCAGCAGAGACAGAGACGCTGGTTTCTTCAAGATCGAGACCGAGACGTCACCGAGCGCTATCCTTGCATGAGCCGAGGCATCTTCTATTTGTGGCACGTGTCCACCTTGGACCTTCACAAGCTCAAGCTGTCTTGTCCTGTTGTAGAAAATCACTCCGGCATTACGGGCGTTAACACCTGTCAAATCTTCAAAGATACTCCTGAAATGGCGACAATTGACTCGGGTAGTGTAGTGCTTATTTCGGGATGAGTAGACACCTCTGATCGGAGAGTCGCTTTTCTCTCACACGTCGCGCGATGAATCACGAGATGAATGATGACATGGCTAACTTCCAATAACACTACAACACATAGTCTCAATCATCCTCACACTTCTGCTTACCAATTAACCAACAGTCCTCTCTAGCTACCCACTCCATTGATATCAAGAGTCTCGTCATTACGGTCTCTCTTGTCACAGATCGGGACCCCACAATGCCCGGCGAAGTTCAAGTCAAGAAGGCTTCTGAGATCAATGCTCCCAGCGGCGCTCAAACCGAAGGCATGATAAGGATGAATGCTATCACTGATATGTCGGATCAAATATGCGGGACCGGTGAGTCAAGTGAGAAATCAATGCTTTCGGGAGCTTGGAGCTAACACTTGGAAACAGTGATGATTGCAAAGCCTCACACTGCATCTGCCATCCATCATCATGGCGAAGAAGGTATTGCTTACTTATAAAGCGAAACCCTCAACTAGAATTGCACCGACCCTATCCTACGTAGAGTGCTACATACCCAACCTGACGAAGCCTAGACACCATCGTTTATGCCGCTCAAGGTCATGGAGCTATCGTTAGTGGCCCAAATGGTTCAAAGAGGCAAGAATTGAGTCCTGGAGATTTCGCTCTTATACCTGCCTACACCGAGCACCAAGAGGTCAACGATAGTGATGAGGATATTTTGTGGATCATTACACGTGGAGGTCGCAATCCCATCGTCCAGAATTTAGACGGTTGGGGCAAGAGCTGAGTTATACATTACATAGTAATAACTGACTATAGTGTCAATGTGGTTGGCAGTAGTGAAGTTACAAATTTGAATGGCAGTGGGGATAGCACAATACAAATCCTGCTGGCAAGGTAGGGTCCAGATAAGCTTGCAAGAGCACAGAGTTTCTGAACGTCGAATTTACGAGTGTTTTCCCCCACTCTTTTGAATCGAGTTCTTATGGAGAGTGCTCTAAGCGACATATTGAAGTGACTTGGACCAGGGTGCTGCCGCGACAACTAGCATTATTTCAATGTAACCTTCCATGGTTGTCCTTATCATTTCATCAATAACCTGATTTTACACGGTATATTTGTTCTAAATTTTACTAATCCTCAAGGGGGTCTGATAAGTCTAGGATAGGATCCGTTGGTCCACACAATTCTCAAGCTGATAATCACGAGTGCAATGTACTGCAGTTGACGACTTTTCTCTCGGATCCCGACAAGGCCTCGGATACCAATCATCCAAGACGTCGGAGTCGTGTGCTACGCTCATACATATTAATCTACTTCTTCAACGTTTGCCCCGCAGTAATTGGTGCAACACCGCCATTTGGACCTTTCAAGTTCCGTGCTCGTGCTCACGTCCGCGTTTTGATTGGACCGAATGCTAGTGCCCATGGATGATCACCCGCTTCTCGATTTTCTAGAACCTCACACCTTCTATCAACTTTCCGATCTTGGCCTTTCTTTCGAAGACTGGTACACCAAATGTAGCTTTACGTGTTCGATTACTCGGTAATATTCTTCTTTTCGGATAAGTCTGGCATGACTCCGCGGAACGTCGTTTACGGGTAGTAAAAGACGTAACCGGCTCTTTAGCTGCAAAATGTATCCATCCGGCCCACTGCACCACCGTAACTTTCCAATATTTGATGTATGTGCAGGCATTCGCCATTTTCGTCTTCCAAGCCGAGCTGGCTATGTTGCTAGCTCCGGTCTACTTCTGAATTCCAATCCTTTTACCTATCTTCCACTCTAGCAGCGCTGGCATGTCATCGATGATGGCCAGTAAGTTTCGTTTTCCCCACACGTGGCTTGTCGGTACAAAGACGATCCCTCGGATTGGTAAGTTTTCCTCTCCGGTCTTGGCCAAACTTAACTTTGACATTGCCATGATCAGCTCTTAACCTCATCAGCTTTATCTACTGGCCAAAGCAATGCAGCAGTTTACGCCGTTAAAATTCCGGGGTTTTGACTGCCAAGTATTTCCTTTAAGTATCTCGCCGAGGCCTCTTTAGAGCTGATATGTTCCCATGCTAGATCTGCGAGGGTATGGGTCTTATGGCACCGTCCGGTTGGATACCTTAATCATGCTCTAACCTCCCTCACCCGTTGGTGGGTCATATGTACACTATGAGGCATGTCTGCTGAGTGGGTTTAATTCGCTGACATGAAGTTTTGGGACTGCCCTGATCTTCCGCTGCTTGATAAAAGGCAGTACATTTCCTCCTAGCTGTAAAATGCGCCTCGATGCTAGCGATGTGAAGCTACGCCTTACTCTTATATCACCCTACGGTCACTAACGGTTACGAATCTTCTAATCTTTTTCGCAACAATTGTATTCACCATTTTCTATCCCTCTCAATATGGCGGTGGTGAAAAAGTTGTCGAAAACACTGGCGATCTTCCTTCTTGCAGATCTTACAGTGGCAGATATAGATTATTCTCAATATGTTAATCTCTTGTAAGCTTTTCCATCTGATTTAAGGTTTAATTACTCATGCATTCTATTAGTGAGGGTACTGCTGGTGGAGGCAATATGTTTCCGGGTGTTGTCGCAGGTAAGACCTTGCTAATGAGCACATGATCTCCACGCAACATCTGATCTGATTAAATCACTAGCTCCATTCGCCATGACTAAACTAGGGCCCGACGTATCATCCGGGACTGCAGATGCCTATTCAGGATATCTTCCAAGTGGCTCGTTTACTGGATTTAGCATGATGCACGAATCAGGTACAGGTGGTGCACCCAAGTATGGAGTAGTCTCTCAAATGCCAGTGGTTGGCGATGTTCCCAATCCACTCGTCGATCTTTCTTCCGGTAGAGCATCCGCAGATCAAGCACAAGTTGGCTACTACAAGGCCTCATTAGTGAATGGAGTTGTCGTTGAACTTGCCGCTACTGCACACGCAGGCTTCTACCAGTACACGTTTCCAGAAAGCAATTATGCTTCTATAGTTGTCGACGTATCCCATGTCCTGCCCTCATACAGAGGATTGGGATGGGGTCAAGGGTACGCCGGCGGTAGTTTCAGCACGTTTGCCGATGGGCATTACGAGGGTTCAGGTATTTACAACAATGGTTGGAATCTTGGTAAATATGTCTTTAGAGCTTTATAGAATTTTCTGCTAAACGCCGTAGCTCCGAACTGGACGATTTATTTCTGTGGAAAGTTCGGGCAAAAGCCGCTTTCAATGAAAACGTTTACGGGTACTAATACTACTCTTAATACTTACGCCAGCCAGAATGGTGTCTCGACCTCAGGCACTTACCGACAAGGTGGTGTTTTTGCCTTCGCAAAGACCACTGTAACATCCAGAGTCGGAATATCCTTCATATCATCCGCAAAAGCTTGTCAATCGCTTGATGATGAGATCCCCGCAACGACAACCCTTCAGACATTAGTGCAGAATGCTAAGGCTAATTGGAATGGCGAAGTATTCTCGAAGGTCACGATATCATCTACCAGTGCTTCCGACCTGGAAATGTTGTACTCAAATCTCTACGGCATGCATATAATTCCATCTAATAGGACGGGTGAAAATCCGGGCTGGGTCTCTACCGAGCCATACTATGATGACATATTCACCTTCTGGGACTTGTTTCGATGCTCCACAGCCCTCATGCAAGTTCTACAACCTGTCGCATACGAAGAACAGATTCGCTCTTTGATTGATATATGGAGACATGATGGCTGGCTTCCAGATGCTCGGTCTTCTAACTACAACGGCCGTACCCAAGGTGGTTCAAATGCAGATAATGTTCTTGCAGATGCCTATGTCAAAGGAGTTCGTGGTGCTGTCAACTGGGAAGATGGATATTCGGCTATGGTAACGGATGCTGAGAAAGTTCCTCCAAACAACAACGATCCTATAGCGCCTGACTCATCAACAAAAGAAGGACGAGGAGCCTTACCTGATTGGTTGAAATATGGATATATCACCCCTACCTTTACTCGAGCAGTCTCAAGGGCAGTTGAATATTCCGCCAATGATTTTGCACTCTACCAAGTTGCAAATGGCCTGGGAAAGACGGCTGATGCTAGTAAATACCTCAACCGATCACGTAACTGGCGAAATCACTGGAACCCCCAAGCTACTAGCAACGGCCATAATGGATTTGTTGTCCCTCGTTTAGCGAACGGATCTTTTGTTAACCAAGATCCTTTGTCTTGCGGCGGTTGCTATTGGGGGGATGCTTACTACGAGGCCCTTCCGTGGGAGTATTCCATGAATCCTCATCACGACGTGGCTACTTTGATCAACTATATTGGCGGAAATGATCGCTTTACTGACAGAATCGAGCTCATGTTTAAGGGTGGAATGGTCAGTGGAAACTCTCAATTCAATTACACCATCTTCAATCCCGGGAACGAGCCAAGCTTTACCACACCATATCTGTACAATTTTGTCGGACGCCAAGACCTTTCAGTAAAACGGTCAAAATATGTCGCGAATACTTACTACAATTCTGGCACGAGTGGTCTCCCAGGAAATAGTGATGCGGGCGCGATGCAAACTTGGGTTTTGTGGAATATGATCGGACTTTATCCCCTAACTGGACAGACAACATTCCTGATCGGATCTCCAGCATTCCAAGAAATGACTATAAATCTGGGGACTGGTAAGAGTCTGAAAATCACATCAACCGGCGGCAACAACTACTCAGCATATTACGTCCAAAGCCTTAAAGTCAACGGACAGCGTTGGAACAAGTCTTGGGTGACGTGGTCCGATGTCTTCGAGAACGGCGGCACGATGGAATTTGTTCTTGGTTCGGAGCCTGTGAACTGGGCTACTGGGGATGCACCGCCCAGTCCTGCGTCTGGTGATGTGTGACAAGAGCCTCCGGTGACGCCCAAAACCGTGCCAAGCGGAGGGTATCCCCGGAGCTCCAAGGGACATCACCGTCTTCTAGTTTACGGCACGGTTGGCACAGCAGTATTTCTGTTAACTCTATTCTCGTTTGTAATTCTTGGTGTACATATTGGATGGTGGAGTTGTGGATGTACATATGTTAGGATGAAACGGGGGTTGAATAGTGGGAAAGGGACAGGTTTTAGCATCAAAAATGGCATGCAGGGAAGGGTGCTGTGGAGGATGGCAACATAGAGAAGGCCGAGTGATTCCGCCAGCGATATCTTGGACGAGAGGTAGAATAGGCAGAGAGCATGGTGGCTAGAAATGAAACAAAGGAATGACCCTCCCTGGTCAGTCATTATTGGTGGTGCGGGCAGCTGCCAACGCCCCGAACGCCTCTTTTGGTTGGCGAAATGGTCGTGCTTGATCTCATACAGGCCCGAACGCAGCACGGCCCCGACAGCGGTGAAAGTGTGCCGTCAAAGAAAGCCAGCTCGAGACTCGTTTCCAGCTTAGTTCTCTATCAGAAAGCCAGCTCCAGGCTCGTTTCCAGCTTGGTTCTCTATCACATGGACCCGGTAGACCCGGTAGACCCGGTAAGCAGGTTTAATGCTGATGCTACATATCCCGGGCCTCCACGCGCTAAGCCAGCGGCGAACCCGCAAACCACGCTGAGGAGCAGGACGCCCAGAATTGGGGCTTGAACAACCCTACCCATGGCGCCATGGTAGGATCACGCAGCCGTTTCTAGCCATCTCCGCATGCGCTTACAGCTCCATGGCACCGCATACCTGGGTTCGCCCAACTCCATATAGATCGGGCGTCTTACAGTACTTCGCCGTGCCTCTTACTTCGCCGTACCTTGTCGCTCTTCCCTCCCCTCCAGAGTCTTCTCTGAGCTCCATCGTGGACTATAAATTCATCACCATCATCATCATCATCATCATCATCTCTGAGCTCCATCGTCGCCATTGAGCTCGATTTACTCACAATGGCGTCCTCAGCGGCCGTGCGGACTGTGACCGCCGTCGTAACGAAGACAATTACGGCGGCGACAACAGCAACCGGAAAGACCAAAGTCCCTCCTCAAGGTGGAATCCTGGAGGGTGCGAATCCATCTACTTATGACCCCAAGAACCCCATCATCATATTCATCATTCAGGTAAATTTTTGTTGTCCAGACTTTACGTATTTGAGTAGGTACTAATTCAATGTACCATTCTAGGCTGGTATCATCATAATATTCTGCCGCCTGTTGCACTATCCACTCTCCAAGTTACGCCAGCCTCGTGTCATCGCCGAAGTCATTGGTGGTATCCTGCTCGGTCCGTCCGTTATGGGTCACATTCCTGGTTTCACAGCAACTATATTTCCCACCGCAGCCATGCCGAATCTCACACTGGTCGCTAACCTTGGCCTTATGTTATTTTTGTTCCTCGTGGGCCTGGAAGTCGATCTGAGATACTTGGTGAGCAATTGGAGAATCGCGCTGAGTGTAGGTCTAGCTAGTATGGCATTACCATTTGGCTTGGGCTGCGCAATTGCTTGGGGACTGTACAACCAATTCAAGGATGAACCGGGGACAGTCTCAATCAGCTTCGGCGTGTACATGCTGTTTATTGGTGTTGCAATGGCAATCACGGTACGTCCAGCTTTATTTTACACTTCATTTCTTCATTATTCAATTTCTTATCTGCCTACTATTGGTGATCCGGGAAGGTCGAAATTTGACCTAGCGATTTAATTTCATATCATGCTTGAGGTGTACTTTCTGACCCGCCCAGGCCTTTCCTGTGCTGTGCAGAATTCTTACCGAGCTGAAATTACTGATGACTCCTGTTGGTATCATCGTTTTATCAGCCGGGGTTGGGAATGACGTTGTGGGTGAGTTCGTTCGAATAGGGTTACCAACATGCAGACTCCCGACACTAACATATTTTCACAGGCTGGATTCTACTCGCTCTTTGTGTAGCCCTCGTCAATGCGGGAACTGGTCTCACCGCCCTATATGTGCTACTTACCTGCGTGGCTTATGTTCTCTTCCTCGTTTACATTGTTCGTCCTGCTTTTATGTGGGTTTTGAGAAGAACCCGTAGTCTTCAGGATGGACCTAGCCAAAGTATTGTTGCACTCACTCTCCTTATCGCTCTCGCATCATCGTTCTTCACAGGGGTTATTGGAGTCCATCCGATTTTTGGTGCCTTTATGGCTGGTCTGATCTGTCCTCATGAGGGAGGATTCGCTATCAAGGTCACGGAAAAGGTGGAAGACCTCGTCTCTACTTTGTTTTTACCCCTTTATTTCGCACAATCTGGACTAGGCACGAATCTTGGACTCCTGGACAGTGGTATCGTCTGGGGCTATGTTATTGGAGTAATCGCAGTGGCATTTACTGGGAAATTTTTTGGCGCTACCTTGGCTGCTCGGGTAAACGGTTTAGTCTGGAGAGAGTGCTTCACCATTGGTTCATTGATGAGTTGCAAAGGTCTAGTAGAATTGATCGTTTTGGTAAGTCTCGCTTCTCATATACAGTGTGGACCAGCGTGCCAGCTACTAACAACATCAGAACATCGGCCTTCAAGCTAAGATCCTGAGCACCCGAACTTTTACCATCTTCGTCGTCATGGCGCTAGTTACAACCTTTGCTACTACTCCACTTACATCAACTCTCTATCCGCCATGGTATCAGAAAAAGCTAGATGCCTGGAAACGTGGTGAAATCGACTGGGACACTGGCAAGCCTCTGGGCGATCAGGACGACAGTGCTCTTGATAGTATCTCTTACGAAAAGCTGGAAAGCCAAAAGATACATCGCCTGCTAGTCTATTTGCGCTTGGATAATATGCCAACGCTGCTTGCCTTCGTCTCCCTACTTGGTGGTAATCCTCAAAAAGCTGCTGCCAGGACTCACCCTCTACTTGATCCAGCTTCCACCTTGTCTAAAGACTCCGAAGAATCTACGGACCCGAAGATGAACATTGGGAAACCTCAACGGCCAATCGAAGCTCATGGTGTGAGGCTACTAGAACTGACAGAGCGTTCCTCTTCCGTCATGAAAGTCTCCGAAGTCGACGCCTACACCGCCCATGACCCTATCGTTAACACCTTCCGCACTTTCGGACGTCTCCATAACCTTGCTGTTAGTGGGGAAGTAACCGTCGTTCCCGAATCCTCATTTGCAGACGTCCTCACAACCCGAGCTACAGATTCAGGATCCGACTTCATCCTCCTGCCATGGAGCGAGACAGGCAGCCTAAGCGAACAAGGCATCATCGACAACGACAGCGTAACCCACAAGCTCGCCACCTCCTCCTACGCCTCCTTCGTGCACTCGGCGCTCGAAAACGCCACCTGCACAACCGGCATCTTCATCAACAAAAACTTCGGCGGCACCAGCAGCACAGCCAAAGAGCGGACCCGCCTCCGCCGCACCTACAGCGGCCTCAGCATCCGCAGCGGCGTCCGCGACAACGCCAATAACCAGCCCGTCGCCCCCATCGCCGACCGCTCCCACCACATCTTCCTGCCCTTCTTCGGCGGCCCAGACGACCGCGCCGCGCTGCGCCTCGTCCTCCAGCTCGCGGAGAACCCAGATGTCACCGCTACCCTCGTCCACTACGACGGCCCGGACGGCCTCTTCGACGACGACGACGACGCTGCTGCTGCTGCTGCCGGGCTCAGCTTGGCCAAGACGCTCTCCCCTACCGCTGCGGGCACCAGCGCCGATAAGGCCGCCACCACCACCACCACCATCGTCGCAGCGGCCTCTAGCACCCCC